>PVIW01003313.1:0-173405 GCA_004026585.1 Noctilio leporinus
TTTTTTTTTTTTAAAGATTTTATTTCATTATTTTTTAGAAAGAGGGGAAGGGAGAGAGGCAGAGAGGGAGAGAGACATCAATGTATGGTTGCCTTTCACCCGCCTCCAGCCACAGACCTGACTGGAGACCTGGTTTGCAACCTTGTTATGTGCCCTGGCTGGGGAATCGAACCTGCGACCTTTGGGTTCACAGGCCGGCACCTTACCCACTGTGCTACCAGCCAGGGCCTTATATCTATAAAGTTTTTATTATTTGTAATCTTACTGTGATGTTAATATTCCATAATTATAGTTCTGTTTTATACTATGGTCATTGAATTATTTAGTAAAGGGTATTTTTTTAAATCTCCAATGGACTTTAATATGATCTTTTCAAATTGATGTAGTTATATTGCTTTGCTACAAAAATATTCCTTCTAAAGTTTCTGCACTGGAAAATTTAATGGTTTTTCTTATACTTAATCAAATTCAACTTTTAAAAATTCTCCAGATCTATTATTTTCCTGTAGGTCATATATATTTCTAAAATATTGTTCTTTATACATTTATTTTGCCCTTAGCAATCGATGACATATATTCGTTGTGCATTTTCTTTTTTATCATTACACATACTCTTTTTCCCATTACTTTGTGTTGAAATCCACTTTTAAAATATTATAATCAGGTGGGAACCAAGATGGCAGAGGAGTAAGTGGAGCTACACCAATCTCCTCCCATGACTGATCCGGAATTACAACTTAATTAGGGAGAAATCATCCAGAATAACCAACAGAATACCAATTGGAGAGAAGTCTTATAACCACAGACAGAACAGAAGAGCTGATTCATCACAACGTGACTGGTAGGAAGTGTGGAGAAGCAAGAGGCTGGCAGGGCTCCCATGGGTGGCAACTGAAGGGACAGAGAAACATCTCAGCAGCCGGGGGCTCCACCTGAGAAGGGTAGGGTCTAAACCCCCAACTGGGATTCCCAGCTTCCAGCAACACAGCTGAGAGTAAAACAGCACCCAGCTGTGAAAAGCAAAAAGCTGCCAGGTATAGCTGGCTTGACAGAGAGATCAAGTTCTTAAAGGGACCACACATGAAAATACAGAGGCACCCACCTACCCTGGGCTCCAGCAGAGAAAAAGCAGAGTGGACTAGAGAAGGTTGGGGAAAGTTTGGGTCAGAGGCTTTAAGGGGAGAGTTGAGGGAGCAGTCCGTGAGTCCAGTGCTGACCCAGTCCCCATTCAGCCAGCAAACCACTCTTCCCCCAAAGGGCAGGAGCCTGAGGTGAAGCCACAGCCCCACACATAGGAATTAATCCGCAGCACCCAGCAGTGCCTAAACCTGACCTCAGATCGCAGGTTGATTGGATTAACAATTGAATCTATCCCACCTAGGGTGCTTAAAACTGACCACTGATCACAGACTGATTGGATTAACAACTAAAGGAGACAAAGACAATGACTCTCCGATAGTCTCCAACTGGCTGACTAGGCTCAGACTGAAACACGAGCTGACGTAACCAAGCACAGAGCCAGGAAGTAAAAAATGTGCACCTCTACACCACAGAAGGTCACACCACTAAGACAATAAGTCAAAACAGACCAATCTAAGAAGCAGAAACAGATAAGAGTCACCTAAAATGGGGAGACAAGAAAATAAACCCTTAGTAAAAGGAAAGGAGGAATTCCCAGGAAGAGTGCAAAATGACATAGAGGCAAGCACACTATCAGACATGGAATCCAAGATAATGATGATAAAGAAGCCCCATGAGCTCAGCAAGTTCAAACAAAACTATAAACAACCCCAGGGGAACTATGAAGAACTCCAGGGAAGTGACAAGGAACTTATTGAGAACTATATCAGCATTAAAAAGGACTTTGGGACCATCAATATGAGCCAGGAGGAAATGAAGAATATCATTTCTGAATTGAAGAACATAGTAGAAGGAATCAAAAGCAGGCTAGAGAAAGCAGAGGATTGGATCATCGAGCTGGAGGTCAATGTAGAAAAAAATTCTCAGACAGTGCAACAAAATGAAAAAAGACTAAAAAAGAATGAAGGGGTTTTAAGAGAGCTGCATGTAATAACATCTGCATGAAATGTAATCATATCTGTATCATAGGGATACCAGAAGGAGAAGAAGAGGAGCAAGGGATAGAAAACCTGTTTGAAAAAGTAATGACAGAAAACTTCCCTAACTTGAGGACAGAAAAAGGCAGGCAAGTGCAGGAAAGACAGAGGGTCTCAATGAAGATGAACCCAAACAGGCCCACTCCAAGACACATCATCATTAAAATGTCAAATTTCAAAGACAAGGACAGAATCCTCAAAGCAGCGAGAGGGAAACAGCTAATAACACACAAGGGGCCTCCGATAAGGTTATCAGCTGATTTCCCAACAGAAACACAGTAAGGCAGAAGGAAATGGCAAAAAATATTTCAAGCAATGAAAAACAAAGGCCTGCAACCAAGAACACTCTATGTAGCAAGGCTTTCTTTCAAAATGGAAGGTGAAATTAGGGGTTTCCCAGACAAAAGAAAGCTAAAATAATACACTTCCACCAAACCAGCATTGCAAAAGCTGCTAAAGGGTCTGCTTTAAGAAGATGAAGAAACAGAGAGACAGACAGGAACACAGGTACAAAGGAAAAAATAGATAATAAATAAGTACCTATCAATAATAATCTTAAAGGTAAATAGATTAAACACACCAATCAAAGGACATAGGGCAGTTGAATGAAGAAGAACCAACTTTAACTTATGAATACTTTAAAATGATCTTGTTATAAATAGATTTTACTAAATAAGGTATAATTTTGTATATTGTATCTGCATTACTGAAGGTTAAGTTTTCTTAGATTGGAATTATTTACAATATGGAAAATTCATGTTACTTGCAATAACTCAGAAAAATCAAACGCAGTTAAGGAAGAAGAAAAATGTACGAAAATGTGAATGTGTATTATGCAGAATACATCCTATCTTTCTTATTCACTCCTACAAAATATGTGCTTATTTGTGGGTATGTAATATATAGATTTTGTTAGCTTATGTTTTAAATAACAACCAACTGGTCATGGGTGTGTTGTGAAATCAGTCAATCTTTAGATTAGAAAAGATCCTGAGAATGAAGACCAATTTGGATGGAAGTTGCAAACTGCTAAACTATATGATTCATGTACATAGGCAATATATATTCTCATATTAGCATATAAATTAGATGAGATGCCTTTCAAATAGACCATGGAAATATACACTTCTGGTTATGAAGGCCCCCAAACTGGGGATGCTTGGGAAAAGGAATTAATACTATAGTAAACTTTATTATTGAAATGTCAGCATACCTAATCTCTACCTCAACAGACTCTTAAATAGTTCAGGGGTCAGTTTAGGACCACATACAAAGTTCAAAAAATAGCTAGAATACTATTCTATAAAATTATTTAAATCATAGGGTTTTTTATTTTTTTACCTCAACTTAGTAGACATAAGAATTTTTATTCTGAGGACCAGCTGAGCACTGCAAGCACCATTATTTCTGAAGGCTTCAATTTGTAAAACACATATAGAGGAAAAACAGAGGGTATTGAAAGAAGTAAGACCTGTGCACAACCTAAATAAATAAATTTATTATTTAAGATTAAAAAACTCCAAAAAGAATAAGTTATAGTTCCAGTAGCTTAAAATAAAGTTCAGCTGTATTATTGGAGTTGGGGAGGATCTGACTCAAAAGCCAAATTCATATTTTTACTATGGGTTTGGCACTGTCTCTAGGACAACTTTTATAAAAGTGAGTTCTGTGATACCCCATTTCTGTGATATATTTCACAAAAATAGCATTCCAGAGTAAAATAAGTATTAAAGAAGAAAAAACTGTTTAATTTGCTATAATATATCCAAAATACTATCATTTGACATGAAATAATTATGTAAGCTATTGGCATATTTAAAATTTTTGTATTAACTCTTCAAAATCCAGCATGTACTTTAAATATGAATGTGTGTAAATGTATTTTTGCAATTCATATTATTTAAGAGTAATTCTTTAAACAAATGAATTAACCTAGGCATTTTGAAATAATGAAAAGAAAACTTTGTATTAATATGATTTGAGAAGCTGACAGAAGGCAGTAATTAAATGGTGAATTGTCTAGATGTGAAAGGGAAAAAAAGTACACATTGGTGGTTACAGAATAGACAGGGGGATATTATGAAGAATAAAGGAAATAGAGAAGCCAAAGAACTTATATGCATGACATATGGACATGAACTATGTGGGGCATTGCCAGAGAAAAATGGGGTCCTGGATGGAGGGGAACAAAGGGGAAAAATTGGGACAACTGTAATAGCAAAATAAATTAAATATATTTAAGAAAAAAAGTAATAAAATAAAATATTATAATCATTGCTGTCTTTTGTCTTTTAAACAAAATGATTTGTTTAAAGAAAAGACCTTATAGCAAGTACTATCTTAAAAAATTTAATTTTAACCTACTCATTTTACTGCAATAACTATATGTATATCTTATCTCTGTTATATTCTGATATTATAAAAATGCTTTTTTAATTTTTATTGTGTACTATGTAAATTATGTTATCATTGATCTTTATCCTCTTAATAGTTTTTATTTTCCAAGTCATGCTTTAAGCTATTCTGTTCTAATCATTACTTTGAGTGATTAGAGTTAAGTAATACCTATTAGTTTTCTGTCTTGACCACTGAGAACATTAGTAACATTGGTGTAATTTGTTTTTTCCTCTTGCCTTCTCAATCTGTGGTGATTTTCTTCATTATCTGCAATTTTTTTAATGTGGTAGTTTATTATTTTTCACCAGGTACTTCTGTTTCAAGTACTATTTAGGACTTGTGTTCAGTTTTATAATTATTGTATGAGATATTTGGTCTAAATCCTGTTTTACCATGGTTTCAAAATTTATTGACAGTTCTTATTTTGAACAATAATGTATAGTTTCCTCATTACTAAGTTTTTTATCTTTAAATATCCCTTAATCACTTGAAATGTCTCTTAGACTATTTTAAAAACAGTCACATGAGAGGTTTACTTATGAAGTCCTTATGTCTGAGAATGTCTTTCTGTTTCCATCACACATAAATACCAAGTTTATACAAGGTGGAGGAATGAACAAGAAAGTCAGACTGGCAAAATAATTAGATTACTCTCACTGTTATCTTTTCTGATATTTTAAAAGTATTTTAAATTATTTTATGTTAATTATATGAATTCTTGCACCATTGAGTATCATAGCTTTATTTCTACTATGTAGGTAGCTCTTTCAAACATTGTCTTAAATTTTCCTAACTCAAGCTCCAAGAGCTATTCTTAATTCTAAGAGTATGAAATTTGGTGAACATGTCCTTGACTTTTACTGACAATATTCACACTTTATAGATTAAATCAGGCCAACAGTTAACATGTGCTTTTTAAAACTGAAGTTCCCTATTATCATTTACATTTATTTATATTTCTTCATTTCTTTCATTTGTTTTTTTCCTAGCATTGCTTAGCGACTTAACCAACTAAATTCTTTCTCTTTTAAACTCACTTGTTTACAGGTGCCATTTTATTTACACTTGAAGCAATTACATGTAAATATAAGTAATATTTTTGCTGTCAAAATTAATTGCCAAAAGCATCTCTTACTGTTAAATTTTAAGAATTTCAAGGT
The DNA here is from genome assembly GCA_004026585.1 of Noctilio leporinus. Lineage (NCBI taxonomy): Eukaryota > Metazoa > Chordata > Mammalia > Chiroptera > Noctilionidae > Noctilio > Noctilio leporinus. The sequence goes on from PVIW01003313.1 coordinate 5,675, forward strand.
TACATTTCTGGTATAGATTTTTAAAAGGATTTTCAACAGTCTCCAGAAGATTAAATCATATCTAAAGAAATCATGTACTAGGCCATAATGTTATCTAAATTTCTAACTGACTAAATAGATAGACTATAATGGTGCCAATTGTACATATTAAAGATACATGGTTGCACTTTTAAATTCCCTGTGTGGATTATAATTACCTTTTGGGGTAAGTGGCATGACATCAGTGTGGCCTGTCTACTGCATAGCAATGAAAATATATGGCAAAAGAAACCTTAATAAAACTGGGACTACTCTATACTTCTATAAAAGCCATTAACTATGAAATTTGAGACATACCTTCAATAATATTGGGGGAGTTATTCATTCATTACAGTATTGCTTGGAAAATCAAGAAAAGAAACACCAATGTCCAAACTTCCTTCTCTTAGTCAATCACCTCATACATGAAAAATTTATTAATGATGCATTAAGAGTTTATCTAACTTGTCCTGAAAATCTAGGTGCTTTTTTGTTCTGACTTGGTACAACTTTCTAAATTTCCTCAGCTTTTGGTTAGAAATTTGAACAGAAAAGGTCATACATACTTCCCAGTGGTAAAAGGATGAATTGTTTCATAATCACCCTGCCACAAGGAGAAAATAATGTTGGATACATACTTTATTATATAATATATAAAAGCATATTGCCGATAGATCTAAAACCTAAATGTAAAATGTAAAACTATGTAACTAATAGACAAAATTATAGAAAAATATTTTTGTAACCTTGGAAATGGGAAGAACTTTGTAAACAAATACCAGAAGGTAGATATGATTTTGATTGTGTAAGTAGTAAGTATTTCTATTCAGAAATGATACCATAAACAAAACATAAAGATAGATTGAAAAAATATTTAGTATGTCAAAAGGTAATTAGGAACCAAAACAATTCAATAGGGGAAAAATAGTCTTTTCAACAAATAATGCTATGACAATTAAGTACCCCCAGGAAAAAGAATAAAGTTGGACTGCTTACTTGCACTATACACAAATATTAACTTAAAATGGATTTTAGATCTAAATGTAAAAACTAATACTATAAGTCTTAGAAGAGTATCAACAATAACAAAATTTAAAAATAAAGTAATTGTTGATTTTTTTAAAGCCTTGGAGAAAACAATGGAGCGAACCTTTATGACTTTAGGTTAGGCAAAAAAACCTCTTAAATATAAAACCTAAATTACAAGGCAGAAAAAAATGGTTAATGTTTAAGACATTTTGCCATCAAAGGTCACCATCAAGAAATTGAAAGCACAATTCATAGAATGGGAGAAAATATTTACAAATCATATATCTACCTGATATGAAACTTAAGTCCCAAATATATAAAGAACACTTACAACTCAACAACAAAAAGGCAAATAATTCAATTTAAAAGTAAGTAAATGATTTTTTTCAACTTTCAGCATCATTTATTTTTTCTGGAATCTAGATACAATTAACTGTAACAAGACAGTGCTAAATACTATTTAAGCCTCATTTTAGGTCCTTTAAACTATCTCAGCAATTTGTAAATGTGAATTTACATTTCAGTAAAAATAGAAATTAAAATTTGACAAATGTATTCAATACTGATGTTAACTACAGAAAGTTTTATGTGTAACACATGGACTATAATAAAGTAGCTTATGCATAAACAGTTACTTGGCTTATTTGTGCTAACCTATCTAGTGTTGTGAGAGTCCATTCCCCGTAGCTTTTCCTATGTAAACAGGTTTCGCCCCTTAGGACAATAGCAGTAGACTTGCCCTAATTTACATGTCCAATGACCACAATGTTGATGTGAGTCTTTTCCTTTTCCATTTTGGCTTAACTTAGTGGTAGTTTTCATGATACCTGTGTTCTGGCAGCAAACCTGTTGTGGTAAAGCTGTAAATGATTTTAATGGACATTTCTCCAAAGAAAAAAAACTAGCCATCAAAACCACACAATGAGATATAATTTCATACCCACCAAGATAGCTATAATTAAAAATGTAAATAATAACAAGTGTTGACAAGAATGTCGAGAAACTGGAGCTTATACTTTGCTGGTAGGAATATCAATTGTGCAGCTGATTTGAAAAACAATTATATAATCGTCTGGCACATGTTTTTCTGGTGATTATAGTTAAAATTATTCTGTAGTACACTTGAAATTTGCTAAGAGGATAGATAAAAAATAATAACAATGAGGGGCTGAATATGCTGACTACCTTGATTTTAGTGTTCATGTCAAAAGGTATACACATATCATAATCAACTTGCTGTACACCTGAAACAAATACAATTTTAATTGTCAGATATATCCCAATAATGCTGACAAAAAGAAAAAATAAGAAAGAATTCATCTTCCTGATTCTCCTGAGAGTCCCACCTTGTGACGATCTTTCCCACTATGCTCTAGTTCTTCCTCTGACTACTCATTAATGCTTTCACCTTGGCCCTCTTTCTATTGATGTTGTTACCCAGGTAAATAACTTCAGCTATTACTTCAATAAAATTGATTTCCTGAAGGATAGACTAGAATTTCCAAAATACCACCTGTGGATGCCTCAGCACCAGCAGCACCGCAAACTGAATAACTTGCTTCACAGATTTCTTCTTCCTATATTATTCTCTATCTCAGCAAGACTTTTGTGGTTACTGCAGCTAGCAGCTTGCTGAATCTTCTAGTATCCAGCCCCTCCTCCTCATTCCCACTGCGACTACTCTAACTTGGATCGATCTGCATTTCCTTTCTAATGGAATGTTTCTATCATCTCCTCCCTGAGCCAAAAACAGATAGGATTCTATTCTGGTGTATCTTTGAGTCAAAGGTACCAAAAATACTTCTGGAAATAAAATAGGATAGTAAAAGTAGGAATTAGAGTAGAAAAACCCTGAGATAGGGGTGACAAATTAGAGGACAGAGATACAAATCCCATTTTCAGGGAAATTAATTTTTAAGTATGCTTTTTCCATTCAAACAGCAGCAAATTTTAGCCTTTATGTCCATGGGCATGTCATTCTCTTACACACCTACTTCCAACCCTTATCAATTCTACTTCATGGTGGGAGTGCTCTGCTTCAAAACAGCCCATCTCCTCACTGTCTTGATCAACTTTGTCATATTAAAATAATACTTCCTAAAGGAATTTTCCTAGCTTTAGTTTCTTAGCTGTCTGTCATTCAAAGTCTAAAAAGCTTGTTCTTTAAAACATAGGTATCATTTTTTCACCTATTAAGTAGACAAAAATTAAAAAGGACTGATATTATGCAGGTGAGGAGAAAAGAGCTCCATCTCCATAGGACCACAAATGGGGGCAACTTATTAGAGGCTAATTTGGCAAATCCAATAGTGCTTTTCAAAGATGCATTCCATTTGACCCTGCAATACCACTTAAGAACTATATCCTACAGAATTTTTTGCATAGGAAAGCAAGAATTCTTCACAGGAGTGGAAATTTAAAAACTCACTTTAATAGGGATCAGTGGGGAATGTTTAAATTATGACAACTCTATGTTGTGTGGTTTTATTCACATTTTTAAATAACAAAACAGATCTAGTTTCACTGGTATGGAAGAACACCCATGAATAAAATTTGCAGAACAATTTTATTTTTTTGTAAAACAAAGAGCAAAAACATGCAAATTTGAATGTGTGTTTTGTGTGCAAGTGGGTATAGTATAAATTATATAATTATGTGTGTGTTGCTTACAGTTTTTAAAAAGGGATGTATATTACTAACTCTACTTCTCAGAATGTCTCCAGTTTATTTTTGCTCTCCCTTTTCTGAATTCCTAGGCTCCAAGGCTATCACATGTATTTGCTGATACTAGCAATTATTAAGTTTGGTAAATAGCTAAATTAAATTTTTATATGTCTTACATTTCCTATATTGCCTACACATATACTCAAAAATACTTGCTGAGTTAAATGCCTAACCTCTGTAAAATTAGAAATACATAATTTTAAAATATGTTCCAAAATAAAATATATGTATTTATGCTCATCTCAGTTTAAAACTAAGTGCTTAATAAGATCCTTTGGATATATTTCACAATCCACTACATTACAAAAAAATGAATGGCTAAGGAAATGGAACTAATTACCAATTAATCAAAAATTAGACATTTATTTGGTATTCAGCAAGTCAGCATAAATCTTTCTAATCTTTGAGTCATAGTTTGATTCTGTTCAAGAGCATAATAATTAAGAGGGAAAAGAGTGAAAATGCATCTTATAGAGCTTTGGTGAGGTTGGGGGAGCTCATGATCTGGTAAAGTAGCGACAAAGAAAATTTGCCACCAGGAGTGATATTTTTTCCCTTATTCTTCAAAACTCATTTTGCTTTTATTGTGTTTTTTCCCATTATCATTTAGTCCCCTTGTAACCTCCTCTCCACCCAGCACCATCACACCATGAGTCCTTTTTCCTTTTGCTCAATCCTTCCACTCCCTAATCTCCCCCTCTTAGCTGTCATCCTGCTCTCTCTCTCTCTTTCTATGAGTCTGGGTTCACTCAAATGTGGAATCTAGTAAATTTAACTAACAAGCAAAATAGAGCAGTGATATTTAATAAGTCAACAAACTGCAAAAGCTCATTTTTACCTGAGAAAGTAGAGCATTGGGCAATATATGTTTCCCTGAAATAAAATATGACTGGAGTTCTCTATTTTTACCATTGGTTCCCTTCTCATTATATTAAGTTCCACAAGTTTCCCAGAGCAAATAGAGCAAAGATCTTCCTCTTTTTTTTTTTTTTTAATGTTAGTGCTGCCCTGGCTGGTGTGGCTCAGTGAATTGGTACCAGCCTGCAAACCCAAGGGTCGCTGCTTTGATTCTCAGCCAGGGCACATACTCAGATTGCAAGCCGGGTCTCCAGCCAGGTCCCTGGCTGCGGGCAGGTGAAAGGCAACCAGACATTGATGCTTCTCTCCCTTTCTTTCTCCCTCCCCACCCTTCTCTCTAAAGATAATGAATAAAATATATTTTTTTAAGATTTATTTATTATTTTTCAGAGAGAAGGGAAGGGAGAGAGGAAGAGAGGGAGAGAGACATCAATGTCTGGTTGCCTTTCACCTGCCTCCAGCTACGGACCTGGCTGGAGACCTGCCTTGCAACTTAGTTATGTTGCCCTGGCTGGGAATCAAACCAGCTACCTTTGGGTTTGCAGGCCGGCACCTTATCCACTGTGCCACCAGCCAGGGCAGTAAATAAAATCTTTTAAAAATAAAAATAAAATACAGATTACCATTTAAAAAATAAAATAAAGTAAAAAATGTTAGTGCTGTTCTAAACATTTTCACAACTTAGCATTTTAATAAATATTTTATAATTATCTAAGTGTGTATTTCTTTTAACATTCCTACAAATAAATAAATATACATTTATATTATATATGGTATACGTAACACTCATATACCCATTGCCAGATAAGGAACAAAGCTAACAAATAGTTGCTGAAAGTTCCAGAGCTGTAGATTCCAGTACTAGAATTCAACCAGGATTAATATAATTCCAAGGTCTTTTCTCTGTTTTAAATAAGTCCCATCATTTACAGGTGTTGACAGAGTAGGGAAAGGCATCACATGAAGGTGACTTAGCGTGGCCAACAATTATGACCGATACACGGTTTGGACATTGTCACTTAGTTGCTTCTGCAGACTGTGAAGGCTTCAGTTAGCCACTGGAGGAGTTGTTCATTACCTTCCTACTTTGTGCTTTAACTTTATGTTCTCCACTTTAATAGAAGAGCAAAGCAAAAATTAGCAATGCAATATTGCTTTGCCTTTCCATAAGACAGTCACTGATAGTTTAGGGTGATGGCTCTAAACTCACATTGCTTAGGTTTGAATCCTAACTCTGCCTCTTACTATAAGGACTTGGATAAATTGTCTAATCTCTCTGAGCCTCAGTTTATTTACCTATAAAGTGGGGATCACAATACTAACCACCCATAGGAATAACTGAAGTCATATATGTACAAGTGCCTGTTTTAGCAGATGGCTCATAGTAAAGTCTCAATAAATATTAGCTAATATTATTGATGATACCAGATTAAGTCACTTGTGTATTATTGAAATTTCATTTAGAAATAATTGTGCCTCTCTTTGACCCCCATAGAACTGGGTTGTCTTTCTCCATCTTTATTAAAAAATAAAGATAAAAATTAAAAAAAAATAAAACTAAGTTACCTAGGGCAGTAATTCTTCAATTGGGGACAGGATCTGAAGTCATTTTTTCCTTTTTATTGAATTTATTGGGGTGACACAGGCTAACAAAATAGATTTCAGGTGCATAATTCTATAAAACATCATCTGTGTATGGTATTGTGCTCACCACCCCAAGTCAAGTTTCTGGCTACCATTTAACCCCCTATTCCATGCTCCACCTCCCATTTTTTGTGTGTCACTGCAAGAATGGAGGGAGGGAGGGAGGTACTACTGGAATCCAGGGGTTAGAGACTAGGGACACTGCTAAACATCCTGACAATGCACAGAGCAGCTCCCAACAACACAGGACTGTTCAGTCCAAAATGTCAGAATGAGGGGAAAACTGTGACCTGGCTATTTCTTTTTTTGTCAGGACTGCAGAAAAATTCACAGACAAATTTCCTCTCTTCACTCTACCCATTTCTTACATTAGTCCAGATACTCCATTTTTTATATTATTACCTTATCACATTTTTGCCATAAAGTGCTTAAATTATTTTTGGAGAGAAGCAAGTTAAATATAGATTGAATAAATTTAATTTTTAAATGTTTAGGTGAGCCCTCCAATCGTATGTGCCATCTTTCTTGATTAGAGCATCCATCAACATCAATTCAGTTATTCTTAAACTTTTAGAACTCACTGATAAGTTTTACGTAGCACCCAGAACAGTGTAGTGAACAGACAAATGATGTTTATGATGATTATGATAATGACCTTTCAACATCTGAAATATTAAAAGGAGTCACAAAGCAGAATGCTGGCAATCAATCACACCATGTACAGGAATTTTTGAGCTCCTATAATGAACTCTGTTCTGGATGCTATGAAGGAAGAGAAGTATGTCTTTAAAAATAAAAGATTTTATTTATTATTAATTTTAGAGAAAGGGGAAGAAAGAGAGGCAGAGAGAAAGAGAGAGACATTAATGTATGGTTGCCTTTCACGTGTCTCCAGCTACAGACCTGGCTGGAGACCTGGCTTGCAACCTGATTATGTGCCCTGACTGGGAATCAAACCAGCGGCCTTTCAGTTCATAGGCCAGTGCCTTTCCACTGAGCCACAGCCAGGAGGAGAAGTATGTCTTATACTTCTTTAATATTATTTGAGGAGAGAGTAGTTATGTATGTTCAGAAGGGAAAAAAACAGTGATACTTTAAAACATTAAATAGAAAACTGTATTCCATAAGTTTTAGGTTGTATAGACCAGTTAAGTTGCAGTGAATTTATCATAAGGTAATTACATACAAAGACTTAAAATATTTATTTTTTGTTAGAGGTTTCTTTTTATAATTAAATAATGCAATCATATATTAGAGTCTTCAAAAATGTAAATAGGCCCCTTCTTTACTCATTAAGTTACCTAAAATTAAATAATTTTACTTTCTAAGTTAGTTTACACGAATTAAGATAGTGATTTCATTTCCTGAATGTAATGAGATACTCTCTGACTTGTGGTCTAAGTCTAATATAAGAACAGTTCTGGGGCTGACCTCGCATTTCATAAAATTCCTAGTGTAGCTAAATTTCAAACTTTTTATTCTTAAACTGGTTTAATTTTCAGATTTTAAACATCTATGGCATCCAAATAAAATGGATATGCTGGTTTATCAGGTAAAATCAATGATTCTGTTCAGGCCAGAAATTGAACTGATTATTTACAACAAACTAGTTTATGAAAACCAACAAACCTTGTCAAGAGAAGATCAGATATTCTCCAGAGAGATCACATGCAAAAAGTGAAGATACAATCTAGTTCCCTGGACTTTTTCTTTGGATGCACAGAGGGAATATCTGGCTCTGAGACAGTTTTGAGTGTAGCTGTATGTTATGTGGGGGACACTTGGCATTCTTTACCTTCAGGGTGGCAATTACCTTCACAATTGCATGCACATGGAGGAGAAAACATACTCCAAATTACATTGTGAACTCTGGAGATTAGTGCATCATTTCATGGGCAGTTGAACCTGTGTCCCATATAAATGTTTCCATAGCAAAAACAAAGAACATCATTATGCTGTCCTCTAGATTTCCAAGGAGTTTGCATTAGGGTTTTGGCACCTGACTTCCATTATAGGGAATGGGAGTCAGGGGGCTGAGATTGTAAACCATGCTTTGAAAATTTAGGGGGATGTATCAGTGTCTGGACTTAAACATTCTTCTTTTTGCTCTTGATGGCAATAGTGTATATGATGCATTTGCGTTGCCTCTTGCATGCCTTTTGGGAATGGAATTATATACAAATTGTAACTGTGTAGTCAAGTGTCAATGGCATAACATGCGTATATAGAGCACTTTAAGCTTGCAAAAGGAGTTTAAATTGCTTTACAGTCTGAAGTCAACCCCTGAGTTCTTGACCCTATCTAGGAAAATTTGAATAATGACTTCCTGCATTTTTAACATTGTGAATGAAGGCAATAGTTCCCATCCTGAGAGTTGTACTATCAGGGTGAAGAAAATCTCTGAACTCGGAGCTGTTGGATGGAGTTGGACAGATTTCTTCTGACTCTTAGCCACCACCATTGCCACCTTGTTTCACCTTGACTCACACTCCCTGGGTCTTACCCTTCATTATATAACATAGTTTATCAGCTCAGTTTCATGGTTTCAGTTCCAAGACGCTTGCAATTACAGCGTTCAGAGTTTTAGTTATTGTGTTCTATCATTTCTCCGGAATCCTTCTTCCTACCCTACCCACCTCCCTTAAGGAGTTCAATCTAGCCTCTTTGCACAGAAATTCAAATACGATCTGATACACAAGAGCATATAAAATGTTCAATGATGCTTAAATTCTGACTAGTTTCCAAAAGAGTAAAATGACAATGAGGAACGTGAAATGCAAAGGTTAATGAGCGCAAAGAAGTAGCGCACACAGGGCAAAGCCATGGCAGCCAGATTCAAAAATCTCCAGCCATGAAGGTCCTTCAGGCTGATACTAATCCCCAGTCTTCATTAATCCTGGTTATTTGGTGGATGTTCAAACAAGGTCTCAGTTCCTGAGCTTATTGGGTACTTGCCATTTATTGCAATCACATCACTCATGGGCATGTTTCCATTAGTTCAATTTCATTGCTCAGAGCAGAAACGGGATATTACGATTAGGTCTTCATAAGCTAGGTGCATAGTCATGAATTTAGTCTAGAGGACCTGGGAAGAGGTCCCTTAGTCTGGGAAATATGTTATTTAAAATGTTCGAATAGATGGCTAAATCATATACTATTGACAACTAATTTGAAATGTTAGGGTCATAAGGAATTCCGCGGTGCCAGCTACTCTTCTGGCAATTGGTCAACAACCAGAAGAACGCTAGAATCTCATCCAGCTTTGCAAGACCTGAAATTGCAAATATCAAATCAGAATATGTCCTTTCAGGATTTGCTGTGTTGTGAAATTAGCCTACAGTATTGCTTCTCAAAACATTGTCTGAAAACTTTGAAAGGCTCATGTGTTACCTAAGGCTGGAGGTACATGGATTGGTCTCACAGCAATAATATTTATAGTATAATAATCCCTATATTTATGATACTGTGAGAAATAGTCATCTCTATTATATATTTATTTTTAAGGTCAACATATTCTTTCAAATTATAATTGTTTTTTCTGCAGTGGCAAACAGAGCACAAAATTAGGTCGAGAGTCTGCAAAATAGATTTTAAAAACCATTTCTCTGTTCTAAGTAATGTAATCATGCCCTAGATGTACATTCAAATATACCAAGAAAATGGCTTCATTACTACATCTCTTTCAGAGATAATTAATTTTCCTCATGAGCATCCTCCTTCAACATAAGAAAAAAGTAGGCTCAGTGGAATACAATAACCATAGTCTTAGGCAATAGTTTAAGCTAATTTAAGGTGAAATACCCTGTGGTAGGCAGAATAGTGGTCCCCAAAGATGTCCATGCCCTCATCCCTGGAATCTGTGAATATATTATATTAAATAGTAAAAGGGACTTTCCAGATGGGGCTAAGGTTCCAGACCTTAAAATAGATTAAATTCTATTGCCCGGTTGGGCCAAGGGTTATAAATGTGGGCCCTCAAAAATAGGCCCTTGTAAGTGAATAAGAAGAGAGAGACACAAAGTTGGTCAGAGGTATATGATGGGAAAAAAAGGCAAAAAAAAAAAAAAAAAAAGATTTAAAATACGAAACAGACTCAACCCATGGTTGAAACGTTGGTGATGAAGGAAAAGAGCCATGAGCCAAAATATATGGGCAAAGAAATGGAGACCTCATCATGAAAACACAAGAAACTGCATTGTGCCCTCAATCTGAAAGAGCAAAAGAACAGATTTCCCTGAAAATGCTGGAGACCCTGATGTTATCCCAGTGTCAGCCATGTTGGACTTCTGACCTCAGAGCTATGACATAACATTTATGTGGCTTTAAGTTGCTAAATTTATGATATTATGGAAACAGTAGTAAATAACTCATACATTGCCTTTTTCTCTTTCTCTATCTCTAAAAGCCTCCAAAACAGTGCCTAAGTGTATGGAGAGGGGAGCAGCTTTTCTGAATTCAAGACAGGAAATGAAGGGTCTAGGAGACTTCTTTCTGAGCTAAAGGTTAGACCTGGTATAATCCGTGACCTCTCAGCCAAGTGCCCCATGCTTTCTGGCTTGCTGAGCTTCAAGAAACTTTAAGAGGCCCCAGAGTCCCTGTGAGCCTGAGCCTGTCCAGAAATCCCCAAGGTGAGGAAATGAAGAGCCTAGTCTATCTGCTTCTCAATGGAAAGTGTGAGAGTTTGCTGAGGCCAAGAAACAACCCAGGAGTTCCATACACAATTGAATATCTTAATAAATTATCGAGTTGCATAAATTCTTGCATGAAACTAATCTTGAAACATCTGAATACAAGCAATAGGAATAGGAAGCAAGGAGACTTTATAATGTAGGACCAAAAGCATGGGGTTCAAATTCGATATCAGTCACATAGGAGGGATTGCTGTATGATCATGATCAAGTTATAAAATATCTCTTATTCTCAGTAGTTTCTTAATGGGTACAATGGGAAATATAATACCTCCTACATCAGGTTGTTGGAATAAGTAAACGAATAATGGAGATTAAGTATCTAGCACCCATATTTGTCCCCCTTCACAAAATCCTTTTAGGTCTAGTAATTCGTATTTATATCTGCCTCATTGTCTTCAGACTTTGGGTAGAAAAAACACTATCCTCAGCAGCTTTCAAATTTGATTTCAATTTATCTCTAAAAGAATTTACCAATCCCCTACTCTAAGGTTAATATTAACTCTACTAGACTATTGATTTACTTGCCAATATACCTCTTAGAATATAATTTCTAAGAAAGTATTTTAAATGTATTATTCTAACCTGACTAAATTTACCTCTACTTCTGTCAAATGAAAGAAGGATAGATGTTGTGATTATTTTTATTTGATTTTCAATTATTAGCCTTAAAATTAATTAACTAATGAAAATGGCCTACATTAAGCAAATATATATATATATATATAAACAGTTGGTTCATCTTTTTTTAATTTAATTTAATTTTTTAAAAGATTTTATTTCATTATTTTTAGAAAGAGGGGAAGGGATCCCTGGCTGGTAGCACAGTGGATAAGTTGCCGGCCTGCGAACCCAAAGGTCGCTGGTTCGATTCCCCAGCCAGGGCACATAACAAGGTTGCAAACCAGGTCTCCAGTCAGGTCTGTGGCTGAAGGCAGGTGAAAAGCAACCATACATTGATGTCTCTCTCCCTCTCTGCCTCTCTCTCTTCCCCTCTTTCTAAAAATAATTAAATAAAATCTTTAAAAAAAAAAAGAAAGAAAGAAAGAGGGGAAGGGAGAGAGGCAGAGAGGGAGAGACATCAATGTATGGTTGCTTTTCACATGCCTCTAGCCACAGACCTGACTGGAGACCTGGCTTGCAACCTTGTTATGTGCCCTGGCTGGAATTGATGGTTCATCTTTTAATGTAATGTTTTTATGAGTATAAAATGCTTAAATGGTAAATAATTTAAATGTAATTAAAACACTATGAATCCTTTCAATTCATGCTCACCAATAAGCATACATATTTTTCAAGGACATACACTGGTAGAAGCCTTGATGAAAGTTGAACCAAGACCATCAGATCTTCTGATGAAACACTGTAGTTATTTCTATTATTTTCTTAGATCATAAATCTTTTGGTTTTTTAAACAAAATAATTTAACAATAAGATATCAGAAAACTACCAGTAACTAACACCCTAATCTAGCCATGGAAATAGGACTTGACCAAATAAAGTTAACATAAAAAAATAATTCATTAGTACTAAACTTACTTTTCTATTTTTTTTTTTCTTATTGAAATGGTTGTTGATGTTGAAATTTTATATGTGATTGCTGGAGCTGGAGAGAGGTAAGTAGGCCACAAGGAAGTAATCACAGTTATTAGTGTGAATGGAAACAATGAAAACTCATAGATGAGAGAAGTTTTGAAGTTTTAAAATATTTCTAAAGCTAGCCTGATCTAATCTCCATTGTGCAATAAAATGACACAATCATCCCACACTAATATCTTTCATAATGTTAGAAAGAGATTCTATAGAATCCTCAAATAACTCATTTAAATAATTTCAGATGCTCTTAATTCCAAAGTTTCTTCTGCAATCTCTTCCTGATGTGATTGGTATCTCTTCCCTGTTCTTCTGCCTGCATCAGAAATGCAGATTAACTGAATCCACTCCTAAAACCATATCCTCCTCAAATTTTTGAGGGCAAAGTTAAAGCAAAATTCCTGAATTTTACTTTGTTGCAGAGAGAACCTTCTACTGTTTTGTAACTATCTTCAATTGAGTATATTATGAATGATAATAAAAATGACCACACGATTAGTTTTCTTTTTTTAATAGTGATGTACATAGCCCATGTTAGCATGAATTGCATATGTTTGGTTATTAGACGGATTCCTTTAAGAATGAGGCATATGTTGAGCCAGAGCTGAATTAAAGATGCATGGGCATCTTCAATAGGTTAGTCAGCAAAACAGCCAGTAACATGCTTATAGTTATTTTTTATGAACTATCAAATTGAATCACCAATTCATAAAATTTAAACTTCTAGCATATAGCAAATCTGTAATTAAACTAAGCTAATTAACATTTTATCCTCATATGAAGAATGCATTTACTCTGTTTATATGGGATTCTATTTATAAGATTTTTGTAGACCATCTGTGTGGTCTCTTCTAAAGCACCATCCATCTTGTGGCATATTTCCTTAGCAATAAAAAAAAAAAAAAACAAAGAAAGAAAAACAAAGAAAAACCCTATTGTTGGTGCCAGAAATTTATTCACTACTAAAAAAGCATTTTCCAATTTAAAACCAAAAATTAGGCACAGTGTACTGTCAACTAACTCTTACTGCCGAGAGAAAGATTGATTTTGTTTGTAAACCATATGTTTGATATCTAAATCATGTGCAGAGTCTTTCAGTCATGATTGCAGATTGATACAGTCCTTGAAAATTGTATTTATCTTTTCCAGCACTCATCAAACACTAAATACCTAACGAGACTGCGAGAAGAATTTTTAATTTCATCATTTTACTCTGGTAATTGCTTTTCCTTCCTTATGTTTAACCAGAGTAAACGAACTATAATTTTACATTTCTCTTGCCATGCATTATCAGATGCTGTATAAAACATGAACAAGGTGAGGAATGATGAAAAGACAATAGAAATAAAAGTCTTTTCTGCAAAAACAACAAAAAATGTGTTGCTTCTGTGGGTCAAATTCATTGCTCCAAGTACACCTGGAGGCCTTAAATCATATCAGTTCCAAATCAGGGCTCCAAACTCCCAAGGGCCATGTATAAATTGAAAGCCAGGTGCCCCCTAGAAAGTGGGAGCTACCTCCTGGTGCCAGAGAAGTGTTGCCTGGTGGGGGTCTCAACTTTATGTGCCTACTTTTTAATTTTTTCAAGAAAGCCCAAAATTTAGATAGCATTTGTAAAATCTCCTTACTTTAAACTGTTGACCACCTAGTCAATTCGTTGTCATACGCTGTGCAGACTAAGCTAAATATGGGTCTGAAGGATTCAATAGCCTTGTAGCTCTCAATTTACAATCACACTCAAGTTTTGTTGCAGGCAATATTCTCAACTGCACAATAACCTTGTAAAATAAACTTCTTAACACTCAGAATGAGTTTCATTTATTTATTTTAAATGTATTGGGGTGACATTGATTAATAAGATTATATCAGTTTCAAATGTACATTTCTTTTTGTTTTAATTTCAGAAATCCCACATAGCAGTATTTTTTTTTAATTTTATTTATTATTTCTAGAGAAAGGAGAAGGGAAAGAGGAAAGAGGCAGAGAGGGAGAGAGACATCAATATATGGTTGCCTTTCACCTGCCTCCAGCTATGGACCTGGTTGGAGACCTGGCTTGCAACCTTGTTATGTTCAATTCCCAACTGGGGAATTGAACCAGTAACCTTTGGGTTCTCAGGCTAGGGCCTTATCCACTATGCCACCAGCCAGTCAAATATACATTTCTGTGATACATAATCTATATATTGGATTCTGTGCCCATCACCCAAAGTCAAATAATCTTCCAGCACCATATATTTGACCTACTACAGGTGAGTGGATGAAACAATGGTACATTTACACAATGGAATGCCACTCAGCTATAAAAAATAAAGAAATGTACCCCTTTGCAACAACATGGATAGACCTGAAGAGTATTATGCTAAGTGAAATAAGGCAGTCAGAAAGACAAATGCCATATGATTTCACTTATATGAGTAAATTAATGAACAATATAAACAAACAAATAAAATAGATACCAACTCATAGATACAGAGAACATACTGACAGTTGTCAGAGAGGAGTTTTGAGGGGACCAGGTGAGCTAGGCAAAGGGATCTGGGAAAAAGAGACAAACCTCATAGACAGTATGGTGACCACCACAAAGAAGGGGGTTGGGGCAGGTAGAAGAAAGTAAAAGGGAGCTAAATGGTGGTGAAAAGAAACTAGACTTCGGATAGTAACCATACAATACAATATAGAAATGATGTATTATAGAGATGTTCACCTGAAACCTATCTAATTTTATTAACCAATGTTACCCCAATAAATTTCATTTAAAATTTTTAAAGGGAGATTTATTTAACTGATATTATTGGAAAAGTATTTAGTGGGGAACTGGGAAACCTTAGTTGCAGTTGTTTTTCTACCACTCTCTACTTTTTGGCTTATGGTGAAGCCACAATAATGAGCACATCCATTTATTAAGTACTTGTCATTTTGAGTTCACAGCATGGTGCTAAGTGCTTTACTTGTTTCCTCTCATCTCACCCTCTTTACCACATCAGGGGCTGGGATTAAAGTAATCCCTACAATAAACTTAAAACAAAAAGAATTCTTGAGTACTTAATGTATGTATGTATGCCAGATACCACATAATATGTTAATTATTATTCATTAATGCATTATTTATTATGTAACTTTTATTCATTATCAAAATGAATCTAGTTCATGTAATGCTGGATTCTCATATCTAGTAGGGAAGATAGACCATCAACAATCAAAACCATGCAATACAAATCATAAGTGTCACAAAATGCTTATAGTAAATTGCCTAAGGCCAGGCAAATAATTCATGACAGAGGTAGTATTTAGAAAAACTGACACTTCTTGAGAACTTACTATGTGCCAGACACTGTGCTAAATGCATTACAAGGATTAGCTAACTTAAACCTCGAAACAATTCTCCAAGTTAGATGCTACTATTATTTCCATTTTTTCAGATGAGTTACATGGGGCACAAAAATGGTTAAATAATTTGCTCTCGTTGCACAGCTAGTAAATGATGAAGCTGGGATTTGAATCCAGTCGCTCATGTTCTTTGCCACAAACCAGTCTTTTGTTAAGGGAGTCACTTAATCTCTCTGCAGGCTCAACTGTAAATTCCTCATGTGGTTTACTAAAGTGTAAATTATATATGGATGTCTGGTTGAGGATGCCCAATAGGAGAAAGGGAAGATTGGACTCAATGATTTATAAGTTGCCTCTGTGATCTATGATTTAAAATGGGAACATTTGGTAAAATATATGGATCAAAATGTGTCTCTTCTGCATTAAATAATGTTCTTGTTGATATTGGTGTTCAAAACATTCTGGGAATAAATTTACTAAGTAGGATTTTGTTGTAAAACTATTCCATAGCCAGATATGCCTCACATTAAATCTTAATGAAGTTTAGTCCGGTATGCTTTCAATGTCAAATCCAACTCACTGCTCTTTCAGATTATTGGCTAGTAACTCTCCTTATCAATAACTGTTGGTTATCCTCTATGGTCTGGATGCCTAGGTAACACTTGCTTCTCATTTCTCTCAGTTTTTTGGAATGCAAACTTGTGGTATCATTGAGTTCAAGTTCCCCAACTATTTAAAAAGTTGCTGTTTATATTTGGATGAAAATAATCACAAGATCACTTGTGATTATTTGCGAAGGACAGTCATTCACCTATGCCCCACCATCCTAACTGTTTTATAATAGAAATAGCCAGAAGAGTGTGTTTATGATATTATTGTAAGAATTTAGATACTATGTGAGAATTTTTATAAATGTTTGTTGCTTATAAATAATACTAAAGTATAGTTTTGACATGAAATGATCAAGTCCTACATATTAATTATATAAAATAGGCATATGGGATTATTTCATTTGACTACTGGGATACCACTATAAATCATAATCAATACATCAATACATTCTAAAATGCATTTTCTTTGACATTGCAGAATAGAATATTAAATATGGTATTCATCAGCTTCACCATATCTTTTCCAGTACAAAAAAGCATTTGAGAATAAATATATATATATATATATACTAAGAGAATAAATATATTCTGAGGATGTATGTTTATATATATATATGTATACACACACACACACACACACACACACACACACACACACACACATATATATATATATATACTAAGCATATATATTAAGGTCTGTCCCAAAAGTTTTGAGCCAATGTCAATATAATTAAAACAGTTTGCATGGCCTATACTTACTTTTGGGACAGACTATATATATATATATTTAGAATAAATTACCATGTAAAGAATAGCTATAATAAATTCCTAGGGGAATCCACTGTGATCTAACTTGAAAATGGAACAAAGGTTTTCCTTTAATTTGGCATGTAACTGAAGTATGATGTTGTAGCAACATTTCCAAGTGGCTCATTTTGTCATAGACTAGTGAGAAGATCCAACAATTTGTGTTGATGGCTCTATATTCATCCCAGAGAATTTACACATAAGAAAAGAGTCACATAGGAGTCAATTGCAAAAGTGCAGGTAAAAAGGAAAACATCTGGTCTTTCCAGGGCCTCAGAGGAAGTGACCTGATATGATGGAAGCCATTATAATCACAAGGTCCTAATGCACTTCAGAAAAAAATGACATACTAACCTATGAACTACTATAGCTAATTAAAATACTCTCCAGGGAAAACCATTAAACTTAAAGTAGATAAACATCCGTTAACATTTGATGTTCTGCATCTTCTCAGGATATTCTGGTAAAATCTTTTATCCTTTAATCAAACTGCTCTTCATGAAAATATGGATGTTTTAAAATATTGTAAATACTTATCTCTGGACATCATAATTAAATTTTGTTGTAATAAAATTATTCACCTGTTAGCTAGCTGCAGATTTTAAATGACATTGTTCATGTCACATTTCAACATGTTATAACTAGTAAATATGTGAGAATTCATTTAGCATATCTTGAAGAAAGCATAGCCCAAAGACCTATTAATTCATTTCATAGCACTTTTCAAATCATTGTGATTATGACCAGAAAGTACTTGTTTAATTCCAAGTTTGTTGTTCTAACCATCCAATTCTTCTCTGGGCTTAGGTCAGTCTCTAGATTTCCTCCACAAAGGGAAGGTGGATATTTAGAAGCTTCAGAGGATAGTGGCAATTACAATCCACATTGAGGGTAACAGGTAACATATTAAAGGTTTGTAAAGACCAGCAGAAAAACTAAGGTGAACATTGAGTTTTCTTTATGTAATAATTTATAAGCTGTATTTTGGTACCATGGAAGTTTCTTTTCTTGCTCTTTGATTGTGCTAAGTGGAGGCCAAGGATCCATCATCCACTAAAGATAAAACAGCAAATGTTAAATTTAGAACAGCTTTAGATAATCCTCGTTTTGCATCTAAGAAGCAAATTTCTAAGTCATTAGAAAACATTTTATAAAACAAGATTGCTTCTTTTCAGTCTCAGAAATCATATGCACTCTTACAGTCATTTTCTTGGATCCTCATTCCCTATCACTTTCCAGCACATACTCTAGAACGTAGCCTTGATGGTTAATTTTATGTGACAACTTGACTGGGTCAAGCAATGTCCAGATAGCTGGAAAAATTTATTTCTGATTGTGTCTGTGAGGATGTTTCTGGAAGAGATTAGTATTTGAATCAGTAGAATGAAGATCACCTCCAACATGGGTTGGCATCATCCAATCTATTGAGGGTTTGAATAGAACAAAAAGGTAGCGAAAGGGCAAATTTGCTCTCTCTGCTCGAAGCTGGGACATCTGTCTTCGCTTGCCTTCAGAAATCTGAATTCCTGATTCTTGGGCCTTTGGACTCAGATCTATGCTATTGGCTCTCCTGGTTCTCAGACCTTCAAGTTTGGACTAGAACCAGCTTTCCTGGTCCTCCAATTTGCAGATGGCAGATTGTGGGACTTCTCAGCTTCCATGATGTATGAGTAAGTTGATCCTTTCTAATGCATCTCTTTATCTGTTCCTATAGCTATCTACCCCATTAGTTCTGTTTCTCTGGAGAACTCTGAATAATAGATAGCTATGTAAATTTTCCAGCTATGCATAATTTTTATGCCTCTGTATTTGTACAAACTTTAGTTACTTGCTCACATTTCCTATGAACACTTCTGCTAATGTTTCAAGACATAGATCAAATATGACCAGCTTTCTGAGACACTCTCTGACTTCAGACACTTTCTTTTCCTTTTGTGCATATTTTGCTTATCTAAATTATAACTCTATTAGAATGTATGTAGCATATATTATGACACTATAGCTATATACTACATTTAAGTTATTTAAAATATACAAATATTATAATAAATGTAAAGCGTGGCTTTGTCAGGCCTGGCTCTGAAAGACAGCTTATTAGATACACCTTTCATTTGGACAAGAAGTCACTCACAGGATAATCATGAGATTCTAATACTTAGGATTCTATTTGCAAGCAACAACCTGGTAAATAAACAGACTCAACTGACCCTGTAACTTAAGCAAACAGGAAGAATTTAATATAAACACATATAAAATAGCTCATAAGTTCACAGGGGAAACTGAAGATATTTTCTTCCAAAAGCATGGAAACCTAAATGGTTCCAGGCTTCTAAGTAGCTGGAACTGTCCAGCCTTTACTGGATACCATTATAGATGGAATTTAGTTCCACTTTTCATTCTTCCTTAAAACTCAAAATTCCCAGAAAAGAAAAAGACCAGATTAGCCTAGTTTCAGTCATGTGCCTCTTGGCTAGTAGAGGGCAAGGGGCCAAGATTGACATTAAGAATGCACAAAATGTGAAAGCAGTGGTTGCCCAAAGCAAATGAGGCTGCAATTACCAGAAGAAGGAATCAATGCTGGGCAGACAGAGTAGCAGATGTCCACTACAAATGCCTATTGGTGGAGCATATCATTTTTTTCTAACTTTATATAATAAATATTTATCTCTGTAAAATGCTACCATATAATAATGAATAAGCACCTTAACGTTCTCCTATTCTTTTATTTCAGTTAGCAAAAAAAAAAACAAAAAACAAAAAACTTTAAGCCTAAAATTATGATGACATTCTGAAAATACAAGCCTTAGTCTAGAAACTTTCTAGGACATAAAAAATAATAAGTGCAATTTTATGAATTGAGTAGATAAAAAATAAGTTTTAAAAATCTCTTAAGACACCATTTCTGATGCTTCACTTTATTTGCACTACATAAGAAAGAGATATATATTTACCAAAAAGTTAATAGTAAGAAAACCTCAATAGCGGAACAGGTTTTAGAGTCCATATTTCTTCATGAGCGCTCAATTTATACACATTTTATACTGTCAAAAACAATAGAGTCAGCTATGCTTAAGTTTATGGCTCTGGGGAAGCCTGATAAGATTGAACGTTTAACAA
This sequence comes from Noctilio leporinus, assembly GCA_004026585.1. Lineage (NCBI taxonomy): Eukaryota > Metazoa > Chordata > Mammalia > Chiroptera > Noctilionidae > Noctilio > Noctilio leporinus. Next base: position 26,096 of record PVIW01003313.1, read on the forward strand.
AACTTGTGACAGAATCAGGATGAAGCCCACCCATTTGTCTTACTGGCCCATGGTGAGTAATTTAAATGTTTGTTCGTATAAACTAAACTGGTAGCAGGAACGAATCATTTTGATTGGTTTATTTGCTTTCACAAAAGAAATGAAACCACCAGGAGCATGACAAATAAAAGTGAACAGATCAAAATGTCAATAATCTCTTCTCCATTTTTAAAAATGTTGACTCAAGAATAAGGGTAATTTCTCTAATAGTCCTGTGGTTTCTTACTTTTCTACCTATCTCCCAACATTTTTTGAATAAATGTCATTGAGGCACCATAGTATCCTAGGTGCTATGTTATTAACTAGTTAGACAATGCAGTAATGGAGATTTCAAACATGCTTACAATACCTAGAGATCCATCTTTTTAGGATCAGTGTACTCTCCTTAAGCTAATTTAATTCTTTAGTCAAGTCAGAGTGAGTCTTCTGAATAAGTTCATGCATTGACTTTTACTTTTGTCTTTTTTTTTTCTTACTAATTTTGTGAGCATATCAAGGTATAATTTATATGCAATAAAACTATCCATAGTAAGTGATCAGTTTTAATTAAATAAAGTTTCATATATATGTGGCTACTACCATAATCAGGATCTAGAACATTACCATCACTACAAAAAAGCTTTCCTGGGCCCCTTAGCAAACCCTTACAAACACTGAACTGCTTTCTGTGGACTCTGTGTATTTTTCTTTTTTCTTATTTAACATAAGACTTTTAAGAGACATCCATATATCATCAGAAATATCAGTATTTATTTCTTTTTATGGTAGATGGCACTTATATTATAAATATATCACAAATTGTTTGTGCATGCACCACTTGAAAGACATTTGGGTTGTTTCCAGTTTAGGGCTATTATCAATAAAGTTGCTGTTAACATTCAAGCCCAAGCATTTATATACAACCAAATGTCATTTATTTTGGGTTAACACCTAAGAGGGGGGGATTCCTAGGTCATATGGTAGGAATATATTTAACTTGATGAGAAACTGCCAAACTGTTTTCCAAGTGGCTGACTATTTTATATTCCCACCAGCAATGTATGACAACTCCAGATGTTCCCTATTCCTCTGCTCATAGGTTTAGCTCTATCTTCTACTTCAGGTTAAAGTATGAATATGGTTCGAGGTAATGATTAAGATTTTCTTGGCCTTGCTCTTTCTCTGGTACATGAATATCCAGTATTTCCAACATCATGTTTTTCTTTTTTTTAAGATTTTTATTTATTATTTTTACAGAGAGGAGAAGGGAGAGAGGCAGAAACGGAAAGAGTCATCAATGTATGGTTGCCTTTCACCTTCCTCCAGCTATACACCTGGCTGGAAGGTTGACTTGCAACATGGTTATGTGCCCTGGCTGGGAATCAAACCAGTGACCTTTAGGTTTGCAGGCTGGTGCCTATCCACTGAGCCACCAGCTAGGGCCTGAGATTTAACATATATTTTAAAGATGTGATAGATGATAGATAGATATAGATAGATAATAGATTGATTGATTGAAAAATAGATATAAATTGATAAGGAATGAGAAAATGAGACACACTTGACCTTCACAATTTTGTTAGAGCTGGCCAGATAAGATTGAATTTCATATGATTTTGGCAGCATATATTGAGATTGCTTTCAGTTCAAAGGTTGCTCATTTTGGAGAATATGCATGGTCTGAGAGCCTCAGAAAACATGTAAAAATTGCACATTGGTACCCTGAATAATGTATGTAAACCACCATAGCTAAGAATGAAAATATTTTGATAGCTTGATGGCTCTGACAAATAGTAATATATAGACTTGCCCCTTGTGATATATGCTGTCACTGAACTGCTTGAACTAGCTCAAATCCCTTCTCAGCAATATTTCATCTGGCTGGATTTGAGTGCTGAACAAGGATTTCACTGAATATATAACTTGTCCCCAATTTACCTTTACAACATATTCCCCATCATGTCCTCAGTGCGAAAGTCCCACTGTGTTCTTTGTAGTCCCTAGTAACCCAGGTGCTTTCCACATTTTCTTGATATTTCCCCTGCCTCCAAAGCCTCCAGAGCTCTTCCCCTTCCACTCCACAGGCAAGACATTTTTTTTGTTCTTCAAGAATTTGCTCCAAAGACACTTGACTGGAGAAGCATTTCTAAATCCACTTCTTTCTGCTCACCCTCTAATCCCCAGGCAGATTTTGTCCACCCCATCCTGTACCCTTCCATACAGGGAGTGTCATTTGCTTGCTACTATGTGTCAGTGCCCCAGCACCCCCAGCTCCCTAACTTCGAGGCCTGACATTGATAATGCTATTTACCATGCTATAAAATTCAGTACTAATAATACTAGTCAAAAATAGTGCAATAATAATAGTCAGCACTGATTCTTTTACCATATCTCAGACACTATGGGATGCATTTCCTAGTTAATCTTCACAGCAAGCCCATAGATAGAACAGGAAGAGAAAAAACAGGAAGAGATCGGGCAATTTCATGGAGGTTGCAGCTGGTACATATACGCAGGGGCCAGGTCCTTTCTCCCAGGGCCCTGAAGAAGTGAACAGAGAGCCTTTCCAAAAGATTGGCTAACTTGAACTACATGGTGTTAAGTGTGTTAAGGCACCAGCAGAGCCTCCTGGTGTTAAGAGAAGGATGCCCTTTCCCAGCAGAGGATGAAGCCCTCTATTCCATGGCCTTATAAATATACCCAAGTAAAATTTAAAAATAGTTGGTTTTTTTTTTCCTGGAGATTTATATACAACTTATCAAAACTGACTATGGGTCTATCCATTTAAATTTGCATTTAATGGCTGCAGCATCTATCATAGCTCTTTCTAGAGACATGTTCACCAATTTAGATTATGAGAGATGTATATAATTACTTGAAATAAGTTTTGAGAAATTTATATGTAACCCTCTGAATAAGGTTATCAAGTTCTGATAAGCACCTTGAGTGAGACACTCCCAGCAAAGGAAGTAAAGGTACACTTAAGCGTGAAAATAGGTTGGGTTGGTCCTCCTCCCTGCTTGCTGGAAAATGGGCCAGCCAGTTGAGGGGGGAGCACAGGTGCCTCCCATGGCAGCGGGCACCACACAGAATCTGCTATTTGGCTAAAGAGAGCTGCAGTCATACCTCAGCTGAAAATCAAGCATCCTAAGCTGAGCCTAAATTTATTCAAGAAGAAGAATAAATTCAGCGGGTAAGGACACTGTACACAAATCAGCTCAAGCCTTAACATCCTTTCCACGGCCAAGATGAACAAAGCCCTGGAAGAACAATGAACACAACAGAAAGGTCTTGAAGTCAGTGCTGGCAGCAGGTCTTTACTTCATTGAAGTCACAGAAAAGGTTAGTTCAAAAAAAAAAATAAACTGGAAGAAAGATCCAAGTCAAAAGTTTAGTCTGTAGTATGAAAGTAGGTAGCTGCAGTAGAAGGAAAAATGACTAGTTGAAGAAAGTATCCACAAATAGAATTTGTCCCACTTCAACCTAAAACTACTTCCTTAAGGCAGTCTTCTCTTGTCCCATGACTAGGTTAAATGCTCTATCTGTACTTTTATCATAATTGTATTTATATTGATGTGTAATTTGTGTGATTAATGACTGCCCCTGCCCCTCACTAGACATAGGTTTTTCAAGAGCAGACATCACCATGCTGCTTATTTACCATTGGATCTCCATTTTTCACATCTGCATGAAGTACATAAAAATTATTTGATGAATAAATAAATATTTCCATGCAAACCCTAGATGATATAGGGAGAGAGAATATGATTAACTTTTAACACTAAAATAGAAACAGGTACTAATATTAAGAGAGAAAGTAAAATTTCTAAGCCTGGAACATGGGTTCATCTTAAAACCATCAGCAAGAATCGACTCGCCATTTCTAATAACACTTTTTACGTGGATCTGAGACTGAGACAGAAGAAGAATACTAGTACAAGGTTTCCAAACTTGCTCATACATGTTATTATGTTGAAGCCCTAAAGACATAATTTGCATTATTTAAATGTAGAGTTTTCTTAACAATATTTTTAAATTTCTGAATCCACATTTGTACTTTTATTTAAAAATAAAACAAGAAAAATCAAGATATGCCTAGATAGGTGTGCAAATGAGTTACCCTGTATAGGTGGCTTGATAGCTTAAACATGCTAAACATGAATGTTGCAGCTGATAACACTCTGGGCACGTTATGGATTTATGGTGTCACATTCATTGCAATTACTGATTTATATAAGTAGTGCAATGTCCCTATCAGTATAACAGATTTTAGCTGGAAAGGATCGTAAACTGAAAGGCTCACTACAGTTTAAAGTTGGCAGCTGGCGAGGAGATGAATTCCAAGCCAGAAGAGAGTAGGCAAGAGGCTCCTGCTGTTTGCTACGGCGAGTGTCCGTGGGTGATACATCTGCTGTTACAACATCCAAACACATTTCAACGTGGAATTCTCTGCACATGCATAATCCAGACTTCTTTGATTTTTAATTTTATTTGGAAAAATGAAAAGACATGCGCACTTTCTATTCTTTAGGAAAAAAATGCCCAAACTCTTTTAATAAATAGTGACTTATGTGGTAGGCAAAATAATGCCCCCCTCCCAAAGATGTCTATATTTTTTAATCTCTTGAATATGGGATTATGGTACTTTATATGACCAAAGGAACTCTTCTTACGTGATCAAGTGGAGGATCTTGAAGTGGGGAGATTATCCTGAATTTTCCAGGGGAATTCCATGGAATTAAATGGGCCTTAGAAGAGGATGGCAGGAGGGCCAGCGTCAGAGAAGCAGATGGGGCACTGAAAGCAAAGGGTGGAGAATGCTGTTGCTGGAAAGGAGCCACCAGCCAAGGGATGCAGGCAGCATCTGGAAGCTGGAAAAGCACAGAAAGGATGTTCCCCTAGAAAATCCAGAAGGAACCCAGACCCACCAACACCTTCATTTTCGACCTGTACAACCTCTTTTCAGACTCTGACCTACAGCATAACAAGATAACTTGTGCTGTTTTAAACCACTGAGGATGTGGTCATTTGTTACAGTAACTATAGAAACCTAATACAATTTATATTTATGTTATTGAGTTCTGTTATCTCTTGCAATAATTCCTTTCTGTAGGCTCATTTTCTTTACCATAAACTTTATTCTTAACCTTACTTTAGGTGATTTAGTTCATCTGCGTGACTGGTTAATCTGGGAAGGCAAGACATAGTGGCCAATAGTCAAACCACAAGTAACATCTTTATTGAACATTTGCTGTATTTACGTATTACACTACATAGTTAATGCTATGCTGTACTGTATTTACTATATTATTCCTGATAGGCACTATCAGGGCAGAAAAAAGTGTCAAATTCTCTACTTTGCCAAAGCTTACAATCTTTTTGGGAGAGCTGCTAATCTCACATATGAAGCAATTTTGTTAAGGAGTAACTCTAGGAGCCCATTTTCTTGTGAAATATGATTAATTCAGTACTAAATAAAAGGGGCTGTAAAATATTCACCTTTTTAAGGTGACTCTCTTGGTTCATAAAATTGTTTCTATCTCACAAGTTTTCTGAATAGTCTTGCATTTATCTTTACATATTTCCTTTCAACACTAAAATATTTTTCTAATAGAAATTTTTTATCCTAGGGATTATGTAAACATCTTTATTTGGTTCATCACAAGCTGAATTAATTTCTTAAATATAACACTTTAATTTTACAGGAATTCTTTAAGCATTTCCACCTTTTTAATAACAAGCACAAAGTGAAGCAATTATATCAGAAGATGTTTATTTTGGCCCCAAGTACCCAAACCAAAAATGAAGTAAAATATTTGGAGTAAGTATTAGTCAGGATTCTTCAGATAAAACCAATAGGACATGTACATATATAGAAAGAAATTTATTATAAGGAATCGGTTCATGTAATTATAGAGGAAGACAAGTACAAACTCTGCAGCTGGAGACCCAGGAAAACTAATGGTGCACCACCACTCTGAAGGGCAGTTGCTGGTGGCTTTGACCTTCCTGCCTTCTTCTTCTAATGACCCTTTTGATGACTTTAGACTCACCTAATAGTTCAGGGTAATCTTCCCATTTTAAGTGCCTAAACATAATTACAAATGGCATCTCTTTTGTCAGGTAAGGTAATCCATTCACCTCCCAGTACTTCAGATGGCTCTGAAGGCAGTCTTGCCAAGAACTCCCTCTTGTTCAGGGAGGTTGGTCCTTTTGTTCTGCTCAGACCTTCAACTGATTGGATGAAGCCTACTCATATTTTGGAGAGCCATCTGCTCTACCTACAGTTCACCAATTTAAATGTTAATCTCACTAACCCTTAAACACCTTACAAATTGACACATGAAATTAACCATGACAAGTGCACCCTTCATCAGCCTGGTATTCATATAGATCTCCTTAAATCACACTTAACCTCCTGTTGAAGAGAATAGCAAGGTCATACTTCTGCCAACAGAGTATAAGGCTACAGGCAAAGAAAATAAATTCTTCTGGTGGTTCACTAGGGATGACAGTAAACAATGCCACCTTCATTCCCACTCCTTTGATTCTTTGACTCACAAGTCCTGGTTTGAGAGAAATACAACTACAGGTTTGATGCTCCTTCCGAGCATATGCCGAAGTACCATGCCCCTGCCCGGCAAGGTATCGCCACCCAGTTGGCCCTGTAATGATATCTTCAAAAGTCTACTTCACTATTTATGCTATTAAACCAGCCACTTCAAACATGGTAGAGAAGCATGGTAAAAGTAAATTTCATGTGTGTGAGCCCTTTGCCCCACTTCTTTTGCTATGAAATGATTTCCTCAATTAGAAGCAATACTGTATTCAATAGCATAATGATGGATAAGGTATTCTGTAAGATAGATGGTAGTTTTGGCAGAAGTATTGCATGCTGGGAAGACAATTCTGTATCTAGTGTAGTTATCTATTCCAGTCAGAACAAAATGCTGCCTCTTCCATGATGGAAGCAGCCAGTGTAATCAATCTGTTACCAGGTAGCTGACTGATCACCCTGGAGAATTGTGTTATGTCAGAGACTCAGTGTTGGTGTCTGCTGCTGGCACATTGGTCAGTCAGCAGTGGCTGTAGCCAGGCTGACTTTGGTGAATGCAAGTCCATGTTCTTGAGTCCATATATGACCTCTATTTGTGTCACCATGGCCACTTTTTACATATGCCTACTGGGTGGTGATACAGATGACTGGAGAAAGAAGCTGCCTGGTATCCACAGAACGGGTTATCCTATCCACTTGATTATTCAAATGCTCACTCTTTGGTGAGCATTCACATGGGGCACAAACATCTTCAGCTTTTCTTTTACTGGGAAGATCTATCCACACACCTCTGTCCCGGACTTTCTTGTGATCAATTTTCCTATAATTTTTCCTTCCAGGTCTCTTGCCATCCAACCAAACTATTGACCACAGGCCATGAAGTAGTATAAAACTGCATATCTGGCCTTTTTTTTTACTAAGCACAGTGAACAAGTAGGAGCACTGCTTGGAGTTCAGTTGCCTTCACCACTGTCCTTCAGGGATGTGCCTGCTAGTGACTGTATTGCTGCAGCTGTCCACTTTCAGGTGCTGCCCACATACTATGCAGAATCATCTACAAACTGCCCAAGTCAGCTACAGCTGACTGTAGGGAACTCCCCGGAACTCCCTAAGTACAAACTGAGACAAAGATGGTAGAATGGCAGGAGTGGGGACCACAAGCATTTGGGCCACTTACTTATACTGACAGAACTTGCTCAGGCCTGGTGTTGTACCTACCACTTCCATTTGCTAACAGAGTGCTGGTGTGTATGCTCAGTGGTATGACTTGGTGCATCAGAGAACATCTTGTTCTTGATAGACAGCTCAAGTTTCATGGGAACTCAGTGACCCACCGTTAAGTGTTCGATTTCTCAGAAGAAGACGAGTTAGGTACAGAGGATTGCAGGGCTTCTTTCTAAGTGCCTGCACTGTGATCACTTCTAAAGGCCGGTCAAAGCCTCCAAACGGTATCCCTATCTGCCACTGCCACCTGAAGCAACCTCACCTCTGCTGGGTCATAGGCACAAACAGCTGAATGGCTCAGGGCTGTTGTGGAGCCTTCTCCTGTTCCAGGCTCCATTCAAAGCTAGCAGCTTTTCATATCACTCAGTAGCAGGCCAGTGAAATGCACCCAGTTGAGAAATATCTTGCCTCCAAAATCCTGAAAGGCCCACTAGGCATTGTGCCTCTTATTCGGTTGTAAGATGGGCACAAGCAACAACTTTTTCTTCACTTTGGAAAGAATATTTCAACATACTACACACAATTGGCCCCTAGAAACTTTACTCCAGAAATTCAGATAGAAAGCCCTTGAATTTTTTTTTCAGCTGTATTGGGTATCATTGACAAATACAATTGTAAGATATTTAAAGAGTGTTGTGGTAGTATCCCTTATGTGTGGAATCTGCAAGGCCCCTGAATTCTTTTCACATTTTTCACCCTTTACCAATGTCTTACCAATAGGTCTAGAGTAGCTGCTACTTTTTGTTCACTGTATCTAATTAGCACAATGACATCAATGTAACAGACCATGGTGATATCTTGTGGAAAGAAAGGGTGGTCAAAATGCCTATGGGTTACAGTATGGCACAGGACTGAAGAGTTTTATACACTTGAGGTAGAACAATGAAGATGTATTATGGCTTTCCCAGGGAAAAGCAAACTGCTTCTGATCCTTACTAACAGGTATTGAGAAAAACAAAAACAAAAACACACACACACAAACAAACATTTGCCAGATCAAGAGCTTCATACCAGCCAGGTACCATGGGATATGTTCATTTTCTCAGGCAATGAAGTCACATTTGGGGCAAGGGCTGCAACAACTCCTGTTGCGTTTAGGACTTCCAACTCAATGGCCACAGTTCCCACTGAAAGGCCTACCCTTCAGAGAATGATCACAGTTATGGGAAAGGCTGGGTCTTTTTTGGATCCTCCCAAGGTGAGTAAATGGTCTTAATGAACAAATCCATTTCATTCTACCTACATCTTTGAATCTTTTTCTCTATAGCAAACCACAGCAATTTGCCATTTTCAACTCACTCACCAGAGAGCCCCTTTTGGTCCATGTTTCAGTCAACCAACCAAATCAACTGTGAGAGCCCTTTCTAACCCCCTAAAGCTGCAATAGCAAATGTAGCATCTCTGCTTAGGGGACCCATAGCAATATATTCAGGGAAAAGCATCAGGTGCCATGTTTAGGAATGCCTAGTGTTTCAGGGTATTAGTCAAAGCAGTATTTGCTCTGAGTAAGAAGGAGAAAGTGAAGGTAACCTTGTATTCTGAAGCAAGGATCAAGAATTCTTGGTACAAGATGTGTAGAGCAAATAAGATAACTGTGCTAAAAATATCCACCAAGTTTCAAAAAGTCCTTACAGTGACTTTGACCAAGTATTCAGGATTTGTGAAATTGAATTAATAAATCCATTTTATTTAAACAGTTTTTCATTGTCTCTCACACCTGCTTAGTTCTTTCCCTCCCAACCTTGATATTATCACTCTTTATTTCTTTTCTTCTTACCTTATTTTTTTAAATAGCTATCGCTTAAAGAATTAAACACTTCTGCCTTTCTGATGCCTCCAGGTTTAGATAATTCTTAAGAAATGCATTCTCATGAGGTGTTTTGTGGGGGGTGGTTAAAAATCATTTGACTCAATGCTCTTTCCCATTGTGTGCACTTCAGTCCTCAGGATATAAATCCATTTTGTAATTACTCCAATATTCTCATGTCAGAAACTTTGCCTGACACACCATTCCATATGTTTATGATTCTCTGAATGAAAAAGTATTCCCTGACAACCATTCAGATTTTTCCCTTTAATTTCCATTTATGCCTTATTGTCTTATAATGTTCAACTGAAAATATATGTTGCAATATTGTGTGACATTATCAGTATTACTTAAGATTTTATATACCCATATATCAGCCAAACATCAGATAAATCTCGCAATTCTTCTTTCCATACATCTTCCTTCCTGCAAGAGCACAGGTAATAGATTCAATTTCTCCTTCATGACAAGTTGACTTTAAGTATTTCTTACAAACTGAAGACAAGAATCAATTTGCATTTTGGTTTGAATTATTTTTAAAATGTGAACTGGGAATGGAATTTGGCTTAACATTTGTGCAATTAACGTGATGGTACTAACTGAAATGCTTTTTAGACAAAACACATCAGGGTTGATTTTAAAAATAGTGTGAAGCCAAGATACAAGACTAATTTGAAGGTCTTGCTAATAAATAATGTTGTTAGAAAAGGGGGATATTCTGATGATTTGTAATCCTGCAATAATGGCTTCTAAATAGTTAAGATTAGTTTGAGAGATGAGCACCTTTCCACCCTCTGTGCCATATGCCAGCAGGGACAAAAATCAATCTTGCAAGGGCTCTGATTACTTCTGCTCCAAGTTTCTTGTCAGCAGATTCAAAATGTGCAGGGCAATGAATCTTCCACAAGGTAGAGGTGCTGCCCATCAGCTGGAAATCTTTCTTCTCAACTTCTGGTAGAATATCTGCTTGTGATAAATTAGCAGGAGAGGGGAAAAAATAGAAGATTATTTGGTGCAACAATTTTAATCCTGTGTTATCAGTACAGAGAGAAAGTGACACCAGCTCCTGTGGCTTTGAAATGAAAAATGCACCCTTGGAGGGCAGAAGCTTGAAAGTTAAGGATCAAATGAAATAATGACCTTTGTCATTTTAAAATCCATGCTCCTTAGCACATGTTTGAGGTAGAACCACATTAAGGATTGATATCTAAATTAATAAGTATTAATATCGGATGCAAAATGCCTAGATTTGGATCCACCTTGAAAGCTGTAAGAACAAAATTGAAGTTCAATTATAATAAGACACAGGAACATAAGCAATGAGAGGGTCAAGGACAATGTGAATGGCAGAATAATAGTTCCCAAAAGTATCCTCATGATATCCCCAAACTGGAAATATGTTTGTTACTTTACATGGCAAACAGGGCTTTGCCACAATATGATTAACTTACACTTCATGACCCGGGGAGATTAGCCTGGATATCCAGGTGGACCCAATATAATCACAAGTCCTTAAACAAAAGGGTGAATGGGCTACAGAAGAGGTTAGAGTGATGTGATGCAAGAATTTGACTCACCTTTGCAAACCCTAGAGAAAGGGGCTGTGAGCCAGTGTGGCTTCTAGAAGCTGAAAAAGGAAAGAAGTCCTATCAGAAGCCTAAAGAAAAAAGTGTGGCCCTGCTGACACCTTGATTTCAGCCCAGTGAGATCCACAGAACTGTAAGATAATAAATGTGTGTTCTTTTGAGCCTTAAGTTTGCGCTAATTTGTTAGAGCAGCTGTAGAAAACTAATAAGGACAAAGTATTAAAAGAGAAAGCAACAAACAAGCTTCAAAATTATATATTACAAATTTCCCAGGAATCCTTATTGCTCATAAAAAGATAATCTAGTACAATCTTTCTGTTTGTCTCTGGTTCTCTTTCAATAATTCTCAAATACATTTGAGTCATAAATGTACTTCTGGGAATTTAATTAAATAATTAAAGGGATATGGAGGAATTCTTTGCCAGCGTATTTGAAATAGCTTAAAACTGACAGTAGACTGTTCAACAGTGGTCATTATTTGGATAAATTTTGGCAGAACCTCAAACAACATACTATGCAGTTATTAAAAATTAGTTAAATGAGAACTTGTTGAAGTTAAAAAAAGAATACTTATATTGAATTGGGACCAGGTATAAGATACTATGTATGCTACTATGATAACACTGGTGTATAATATTGGCTATGCTGAGGTATGATGTTGGTATGATAAAGCCACAACCACACTGATACGTTATACCAATTTCTCATAGTGTCCAGAAAGTATCCAGCCACTTACTATGAAATATAGAGGCATTTATTGAAGATGATATAAGGTATATATAAAAAAAATAATTGTATGTAGGACAATGACAACTCAGTCCCCTTTAAAGTTATGACCTTCTTGAGGAAATCATATTCATTGGTGGCAGTTTGAATCAAGTCATTAGCAACTGCAGCATAATGTTCCTTCTTCTCTGGTAGCAGAAGCTGCAGAATTAATTTTGCTATGTTTCATGCCTAGATATCGTCTCAAAATCTTAGACACAGTACTTTTTGGAATCCCCAGATCACCTTCTAGCTCTCACATCATCAGTCACCAATCTTTGTTGATTGAAACCCATACACATTCAACTTTCTCAGGTGTTCTGCTTATTGCAGGCCTTCCAAAATGTGGGTCACTTTCAACAGATTCTCAACAATATGTGAAGCATTTGTGCCACACTTTTATTTGCACTGCACTCATTGCATCATCCTCAAAATCCTTCTGAATCATCTGAATAGTTTCCATGGAGGAACGTTCAAGCTTAATGCAAAATGTGAGGTAGATTTATTGGTCTACTTGCTCAGTCATTTTGAATGCAACAGCCACACAGTACATATGCTCACTCAATGGCATCTACTGCCCCCACTGACTAGTACAGTGAAGTCATCATTGTTCATGCATGTGCATTCCAGTCCCCTCTCCTTGGCTGCCAGGTTGCATCAATGTCATGTAAACCATTCTCATTACAATGGCTGGACTTTTTCTGGACATACCTTTGTATATCACCAAATATATACATGAGTTGCAAATATGAATGTGTTTGTATGCTACTTTTGCATTAAGAAAACCACCCCTGAAAATCTTTAGCTATAATTTTTTTCTGTCTGTATATATGCACGTGTGTGAAATGTTATTTTTATCACTTCTAAGCAAAAGGTGGAAGTACAAAATATGCAATTGTCCCTGTATTTAAGCTCTTCTCTACACAGCATTGTAAAATTTAACTCATTCTGAAAAGAAAAAGAGCTCTGTCTCTACTAAATACCAGAGCAGAGTGAATTGTGTGATCTTTTTTTCTTGATAGTCCCTGGACTCCAACATCAGATATGGAGCAGTATCCTAAAAAGCTTGTGGTTGGATGAGGGTATAAAATGGTACAATCTCTTCAGAAAACAATTTTGTGAAATATATCAAAAGCCTTGAAAAATTGTACCCTTTGAACAAATAATGTCATTTCTAGGAATCTAATGAAATTATAAGCAAAGGTTATTACAAGTAAGAATATTTATTAAAGGCTTACTTATGTAGAGGAAACCTAGGAAACAAACTTAATACCCAATAAAAAGGGAACTAGGCCGTAATTCAAAATCGTCTTTTAAAAGAATATTTAATTATGTGGAAAAATGTGTTCAATGTGTTACTAAATGAATAAAATCAGGCTGAAAAACTGAATATATGATATGACTTCAAGTTAGAAAATAAAAAGGGAAATATACCAGATGTTAAAAACAGTTATCTCTAAGCCCTGGCTGGTGGTACATTGGATAAGGTGCCAGCCTGTGAACCTAAAGGTTGCTGGTTCGATTCCCAGCCAGGGCACATAAACAGGTTGCAAGCCAGGTCTCCAGCCAGATCTGTAGCAGGAGGCAGATGAAAGGCAACCATACATTGAAATAAAAAAAAAAACAAAAAACAGTTATCTCTAGTGGAACTGGGTTTAAATTTTTGTTTAACCACATGAGTATTTGTGTGTGTATATTTGTATGTTTGTGTGCATGTGTTGGGGTTTCCATTAAATCATGTGCCAATATTACTTTTCAAATTAAGAAGACAATTTTTTTAACTTTTTTTTTTTTTTAATTGTTGTTGTATTACATCCATCCCCTTTTTGCTCCCCTCTGTCCCCCTCCCCACCCAAGAAGACAATTTTTGCCCTGGCTGGTGGCTCAGTGGATAGGCGCCAGCCTTCAAACCCAAAAGTCGCTGGTTTAATTCCCAGCCAGGGCACATAACCAGGTTGCAAGTCAAGTCTTTAGCCAAGTCCCCAGCTGGAGACATGTGAAAGGCAGCCATATATTGATGCTTCTCTCCCTCTCATTCTCCCTCTCTCTGCCCTTCTCTCTAAAAATAATGAATTAAAAAAAAAAAAAAAAAAAGACAATTTTTGCCACTCAGATCACACCATAATCTATGGAAGCAGCTTTGAGTCACTGAGGCCATCTATAGCTACCAAAACTTAATTTGAATCATGGGGTTCCCTCTCCTGTTGGCCCACTTACCTTGCCAGTTCCTGAAACTTGGTTCTCTTTAATGCCTCTAATACCTATGACTTCAGAGGCTCTCAAAGAATCTGTGTTCAGAAACACCAGTGAAGAAGCACAGCCTTGTCCTAGAAATGCATCCTTTCCTCCCAGTCTGAGTCTGACACTTCACCCAGCATAGCATTAATAACTGTTAGAGCTCACAGTGAATGCACACTTTGTAGCAATGCACAGGGGAGTGTTTGCCCCAGGCCCTGTACTTACTACCAGGAACAGCCCACCACACCAGAGATTGGGCATTTTCAGTTCCTATCTGGATAAATCTCAATTTAAAATTTATTTGTCCTAGGTTCCAGCTTTCTCCTGTGGCCCAAATGTGCAACTATGAATATTGCAGCACCAGGTATTCGGGTGCAAGCAGTCAGCCCTTTCGAAAAGACTATGAGGTTAAATAGGAACCTTGAGAAAGTCTTTTCTCCTCCTCATTGCAAGATGGAAGCTGCTTCATTCGGTCAGTACTCAGTCTTTTTTAATTACTTAAATGATAAATGATACTTATTTAAATTTTTTAAATGTTTTTAATTTATTTTCAGGGAGAGGGGAAGGGAGGGAGAAACAGAGACAAATATTGATGTGCAAAAGACTGATCACTTGCCTCTTGCACACCCCCGACTGGGGACCTGGCCTGCAACCCAAGCATGTACCCTGACTAGGAATCGAACCAGCGACCTTCCAGTTTGCAGGCCAATGTGCAACCAACTGAGTCACACCAGCCAGGGCTAAATGATACTTTTTAAAGAATCTTTTCACAGGTTATTTATACATATGCTTTTACTAGTTCCTTCCCCTTCTTTTATGGACAACAGTGTGGGAGTGGAACAGGTGGGAGAGGCAGCACAAGGCAAAGAGGGAAAAATTAGGACAATTGTAATAGAATAACAATAAAAAACAATTAAAATGATAAATAAAAAGATAGATAAATAACAAGTTTTAAAAGAATTTTTTCAGAGTTCATAATGAGCACTTTTGGTTTGTATATATAGAGCTATGATGTCCCTTTTATCCCAATGGTTATGCAAGATGGAAAAAAGCAATAACGTCTCCCATTTTCAAGGGTTTACTGGTTCTCAGATAAAAAGGAAGAAATAATTTTATCTCATTCTAAGGAAACTATAGAGTCTTTCAGTTCAAGAGATCAAAGTTGCATTAAGTCTTCCAGTTACTGCCATTTGCCATTTTCTATCATTTAGCACTCTAGGAAAGGTAATCTACTAAATAGTACCCAAGTGGCCTGGCAATTTATTAAGTGAGCAATTTATTCTTTTCTCGCCACTAAGATCAAACCATTCACCATTCAAATTCTTCACATTCCTTAGAGATAAAAAAAAGTGGGAAACTATCCTTGTTTTACACAAATCAGCAGCAGTGGAGTGGGGAGAAGTGATTTTCCACTGCTTACCCTAATTCTCTTGTACACATTGTCCCTTTCTAAATTTAGAATTCAGTTATTTAAGCTTTTCAGAGCCTTCAGAAAAGGTTGTAGCCTTGTCTTTTTCTGAATGTGTGTAAAAACAGGAACTGCTTTTTGGACTGCAGTAATAGTGTCTGTCTGTGCCACTCTAAGACATAGAGCGTGGTTAGAGAAAGGTAAGAAAATAGACTAATTCAGTCAAGAAAGTGATAAAAAATAAGTCATTAAGTCTCGTGAGGCAAGAAATGAGTGGAGAAGCTTTAAATATATTTATTTTTTGCCAGCAGTTATCAAAAGTAAATATTTAAGCTGGTATCATACTGATGCTAAACCCAATTTTTTAAAGAATTTGTCCATACCTCCCATGCTGTTCACATTAGCTGAGAGTGACTCCAGCCCCGTCCCGCCCCCACCCCTGGTCAAATGGAGGCCACATGGACCTCCCCAGCCAGCGAGTCTCTCACTGCAAACTGTGAAGGTTTTGCCGCCCTCAGAGCGAGCGTGACACAGCAAAGATCCTGGACTGCTTTACCATCCTGTGGAGGGCTCTTGGGAGTCTTGCTTCATGAAAGCGACAACAACAAGAACCACAACAAAAGTGCAAGCTTTGTAATAACATGCATTACCTTACTTGATTACCAGGGAAAATCCTACGATAAAGGCATGATCATCACTATCGTGCACATCAAAAGAAGGAAGCGCAAAGAACTGACAAACGTGCCTGAGTACACACCGTAAGTCTGGTTTTAAACCCAGGCCTATGAAATTCCAAAGCGCTTCTCTTTCTGGAATGGTACCTCTGCGCTGTGCCAGACCATGTGGACTCTCCTGGTGGAAAGTTGAAATAATCTCCTAGAATGTAAATTCCATTTTACCATACTCTTCAAAAAAAGTACAAAAGTGTATTATAACAATTCCTTGGACTATTGTTGCCCAGACTCAGACCAGAGTCTTCTGAAACTAACCAAATCATGCTACCTTAAAACTTTTCCAAAATACAACTTAAGCACACAACATGGCACAGCAAAACTGATATCTTCTTTTTTATTTCCAGTTTTTTTTAAAAAGATTTTATTCATTATTTTTAGAGAGAAGGGCAGGGAGGGAGGAAGAAAGGGAGAAAAGCATCAATGTATGGTTGCCTTTCACCTGCCTCCAGCCACGGACCTGGCTGGAGACCTGGTTTGCAACCTGGTTATGTGCCCTGGCTGGGGAATCAAACCAGTGACCTTTGGGTTTGCGGACTAGTGCCATTCCACTGAGCCACCAGCCAGGGCCTCAAAACCGATATCTTCTTAATGCCAAAATTATAAAATACATTATCATTTTGCCTTTATAAAATCAGGAAACTATGTTCCTAGCCCATAGAAGATATACTAGCACACAATTTGCACTCAATGAATACTATGTTGAGGGTAAGATTTTGTTGTGGTAAAGAAAACACACAACAAGCAATATGAAAATGTCTACAGTCCATGATTATACCCTAAATAACTTGGAAGCTAGTATTTATCACAAAGCTTCACTTGACCCCAGAATTATGACTAAATTGTCAGCAAATTGCTAATTCAAATTGAGCATGTCATAGTAACGTAACCTGTCTGATGCACATCCCAGTGTCAGTAGAATCAAATGTATCAATTGCAGACCTAAGATAGCTACACATCCATTAGCTGGACCATTCCCAGGGTTCCGTGAAATACCCAGACACCTGTGTAAAATATACTCTTGGTAGTTATTCCTAAGTGTTTCCATTGGCAGCCATAATTATTTATTTTTATCTTCTGTTTATTTCTACATCTTCACAATCCTATCTGACCTTTGTAATAGAAATTTAAATATGTCAACTTCTGGGGGAAAAGTCCTTCCAAATATATAGAAACACTATGTTTCAGGCACTGTACTGTGTGTTTCATGCAGTAACTTACTTAATGTTCATGATAACTCAGTGAAGAGGATAGTATTACTCTTATTTGACTAATGAGAAAACTGAGGTATGGAACCGTAGAATAACTTCCTCAAGATCAAATTCACTTAGTTAGGTCAAGAAGCCAACATTGTAAAAAGGCAGTCTACTCCAAGTTTCACATTCTTAACTATTACACCATTTCACTATGCCATAAACAGATTTTTAGTAATGTAGCAATTCATATAATACTCAGAGTACAATTAACATTATAAAATACAATAGACAAAAAAGTATAAATTTAAAAAACTGCAGGAAAGACTGTTTACTCATTCTCTTCTGTCCCCTATGAGGCTGTTGACTGCAAACACCCTGCCATATAATACTTAAGGCTGAGTGAAGTCAAAGAATTCTAAAACTTCAGTTTTGACTGCATGCATTATGAGTTCAACCAGTAGCACAAAAAGGTTATTGGATCCAAGGCATTTTAGACAAGAGCAAAGATGAAATTAATAGGCAAAACTTAAACATGCAGGTGACCAATGGCACATATTTAAAATTTTTGACCCAGAAACATTTATCACTTTTTCCCTGCGTATCTTTTTGACATTGCCATGTTATTTATTTATTTTTCTTACCTCCTTCTTAAGTCTAGCCACCCAGGAAAAATATACGATAAACTGCAAACCAATTTTTAACAACAGGATAACCATCTGATTTATAGCTTTTGAGTAGGCATTAAGAGACAGAACAATAAAAATGAATAAGGGATATGATCCCAACTTCAAGAAGTTCGCAGTCTGTTATGGGGGCTGCATGCACACCCTTTCTGCTCGCTTTCTGAAGGACATGCTGGACTTCCACAATTTCAATATGAAGCCCTTCAGACTTGTCTCTAATATTTGCATGTTTTTCTTGGGAGTGTGATCTAGGGCCCTTCCATAATATAATTCTTGATTATCAACTCTGTTATTTTTTTCAAAAATAAAAGAATACAAAAGACATACTATCATTAAATGATTATTGGAAAACACAGATTTTTAGGTAAGAAGAAACTGTTACTCATTGTACTCCAGAAAAACAATCACTACTAACCTTGATGACGTTTTTAGCTTTCCTGACAGTCTACACAGGCATCTGACCATCAGCAAAAGGGTCATCTGAGGGTAAATCATGAGGCCTACAGAGGCCAATGAGTTAAGGAACACATATCAGATAAGCTGCTCCAAATTTAGAACTCTTCTCCCTGATTTATCCCACCTGGAGATATTTCACTATTTGCAAAAAATTATATAGAGATAAGAAGGAAGATCCTGATAGGTCTCAGTTGCTTTTCAAGTTCCAGGAATAATTATTTATTTAATATTTATAAATAAAAAGTTATCTTCATGATATTGAGGACAACCTAACATTCAGAGTAGTTAAATGACAACAAATACTGTAATCTGCCAAGAGTGTTAAACCATATTTCTGATCCAAGGTTTGTATCCTTCCCCCTTAAACTATTTGAGGTATTTAAGATTAATATGATCAGACCACTTAAGCTATGCCTCAGCAAGCAGGGACACATCAAACCCCAAGAAAATAAGTTACCAATGGACCCAACACATTTGTTCAACCCCCTGGGGTTTGGCATGTGGCTATTTTTTGGAGTCGGTGATTACTTCAAGCTGGGACTGCTAGCGGTAGACAAGATTAAGCACTCCACTTCTAGAACAACTGTCATTCTGACTTCCAGGAACAGATTTATCAAGCCTCACATCCTTTCCCCTTCAGTCACTGTCAGAGCCTAAGTAAGCATCCAGCCCCAGCCATCATCGCATGATGTTCATATTTATAAATGTGTATTCTTCCCTTAAACTTGCTTTGTCTCTCACCCCTTTCTGTATAACCAAACCTTTTCACTCAACCTTTTGATACCATTGTCCATTATCCCTAAACTCACCTGTAAGCTCATCTCTGAATCCTCTTTTCACATTCTTGATCTGATCAAAACCTAAAAGTCCCCTAAGGACACTACTTTCTTGCTTCACTCATTGCATAATGGACTTTCTCCCACATCTCATGCTCCTTGAGGCCATCTGCCATGTCTTTTTGCTATTTCTAAATGTCTCTCCTTCATGACCCTCGTTCCTTTAGGGCTCAGGTGATCAGACTTTTCAACCCTCACTTTTTCCCTCAACTTAGCTCCCAGTCCTTCCCCCTTACTCACTAATAACTCTAATATCTGAATTTCTATCTACCTCATTCACCATGTTTTGGTGACTTGAACTTGCACACAGATGGGACATAAAATACATGTCCTCTCAGTTCTCTCAGTTAAGTGACCTCTTAAACTCCTTCAGTGATTATTTTCACCATTCAACCTCTGCTACACGGTCATACCAAAGATCTCATCATCATCACTAATAGGATGTCACCTTTAAAGTCTCAATGTTAAACGTACTGTCCAGCAATCATTTTCTTTCATTGTATATCTTTTAGCTTATTTACACTAATGCTCTGGTAAGTCTGTTCCCTTACCAAGAATTTCCCCTATCATTTATTTCATTCTCCATATTGCCACTGATCTTCACAATTTCTTTCTACCCAGTCAAATTACATTGTCACTATCATCACTCCTTTGTAAGCATCCTTCACTGCCTTGTCCCAATCTTCCTCTACAGCACTCAGCTGGCAATGCACCAACCCTGATTAAACTCGTTGATTCAATGTCTGCAAACAAACAGTTGAGAATTACTGGAGAAAATCATGTATTCATACTTACTGGATTCCCTTCAAATTTATGGATCACAAATCTTAATTTAGCACTTGAAAACACATGATGATCCTAGTTTGTTTGCCTATTAAATTCAATCTTCTCCTCTTCAAAATATGTTTTATGCCTGCGTTCTACTCAAATTCTCAACTAATATTCCCCTACCTCTTACTCAGAGATGATGCTTTTGCTATGTGTCTCAGAGAAAAGATGAATGCAATCAGAAGTACTGCATATTTCCATTACCAATTCCAATAACCTACCTGCCTCTGTAATTATGTAGTCTAGTTTTCCTTCTGTGCAAATGTAAGCAACCGCTCCATTCTTATCTAAGACCAACTGTTCTACTTGTGCTCTGAATCCAAGTTCCTTTTATTTTCAAAGAGTTTTATCCTATATCCATTACTTGTCTCTACTGCATCATAACTTTTTCCTCTCTGATTATTTCCATAGACATAAAAATATACTTGGATATCAGTACTGTCTTTTTAAATAGTTTATTTTTATTTTATTTTTCTCCATTACCATTTATTCCCCTTGTAGCCTTTTCCACCTTCACCTACCCACCTCAACTCTCTTTTGCAAAAAAGAAAAAACACCTTTCTTGAACCCATTTATTTCTCTGGCCTTTGTTGCATTCCTTAGCTCCCCTTTGCAACAAATCTATTTCTTAACTATATTTATTCACTGCCTTCAATTCTTAACCTCCCAATCTCTTCCCAAGGCACTGAATCTTTTCTATCACTCCTCTAAAGGAATCAGATCTTCAGCAGTAGACAGTAACCTACTTTAAATGCTGCTTTATCTAAGATGTAATGATTCCATAAGTTACATAATTTTTCTCCACCTTTTCTGATCACTCCTTCTCAATCTCCTTCCCCTGTTCTGCCAAATCTTTCTTTTGTCTCTAATTACAGTTCCTTAGGTGATCCAAACTATCATCTATATGCTAATAAAATTTAATGTATATCCCATGGCAAGACCTCTTCTTGAGCTCTAAACAACTAAATTCAACTGACTCCTTAACATCTTACTTGGCTCTCCAACGTGTATCTCATACTTAACAGAGACCAAATAGAACTGTTGAGTTTCCCAAAAATATACTTCCTATTCTCCCAGGCTTTTTTCTTTTCAGTAAATGGCACTTCTCCATATTCAGTGGCCCAGACTCAAAACTTAAAAGTTAATAAGGAATTTATTCTACCCCTCACCACACATATCCAATCTATCAGTCAATCCTTTTGTCCTTCCTTTTAAAATTCATCTTAAGTTTGACCAATTCTCAACATATCCATATTGATTGGCTCAAGTTACCTTACCTAGACTGCTTCAGTGATCTATTACCTTGAACCTCTGCTGTCACTGGTCCAACTTCTATCATACAGTGGGTGAGATATCCATAATTCATATCATGTCATACAGTATGTATATGTATATATATATGTGTGTGTGTGTGTGTATTGATATAACCTGGCAGCCAAGGAGAGTGGACTGGAGTGCACGTGCATGAACATTGACGACTTCACTGTATTAGTCAGTGGGGGCAGTAGATGTCATTGAGTGAGCATGTGTACTGTGTGGCCATTGCATTCAAAATGACTGAACAAATAGAACAATAAATCTGCATCAAATTTTGCATTAAGCTTGAACATTCCTCCACAGAAACTATTCAGATGATTCAGAAAGCCACAGCTATGGGCAATAGGTGATTTGCAGCTTCATCACAACAATGTTTCTGCTCATGTATCATGTCTCATGCAGAGTTTTTTGGTGAAACATCAAATCACCCAGGTGAATCAGTCCCCCTGTGGTGCTCTATGACTTCTGGCTTTTCCCAAAACTAAGATCACCTTTGAAAGGGAAGAGATTTCAGACCATAAATTAGATTCAGAAAAATATGACAGGGCATTTTATGGCAATTGGGAGAACTGTGTGAGGTCTTGAGGTGCCTACTTGAAGGAGGTTGATGTGTCATTGTCCTACGCACAATATTTCTTATAGCCCCTTCAGTAAATGTCTCTGTTTTTCATATTATATGGCTGGATACCTTCTGGACAGACCTTGCATACACAGACTTGATACTATCTTCTTGCCTCTGCTCAACTTCTTCCTGTTGCTTAACATTAAACTTCAATAAAATTTTAAAAATTATCACTGTGGCCTACAGGGCTCAGGGCTCAACATGGTCCATATGATCTGGTCCTTGCCTGATTCTCTGATGTCATTTCCTTCCAGTCTTCCCCCTAGTTACTGCACAAGTGCCACACCAGTATTCTTCACATACCATGAAATCAGGCCCCTGCCTATCTCAGTGCCCTTACATTTTCTCTTTCCTTGCCTGAAATGCTTTCCACTAAGTCCTTACAAGGCTGTCCTCTTCAGTGTGCCTGTCAAGATTTGAAATTATCTTCTTGACTTATGTATGTTTATTGTCTTTCTTCCCCACTAGAATGTAGTCCTTAAAGCCAGGAGTTTTGCTTTGTTTTTTAAGGCATTTTTGTATTCCTAGGTGCTGGAATAATTCTCAAGACCTAGATATCACAAAATAAAAACATTTTTACAGGTCATAAAGAAAAAAATTGTCTCTATTTCAAAATAAAATAAATGAATTATTCCAATAATGTCGTAGGATTAAAAATGATGGTGATAACAGATGATTAACTGAGAAATTTAAGACCAATTTTTAGAGAAGAAAAGAAGTAATTATGGTGTTGCAGATCATTATTAGCCTTGTCTGAATATGGTTTTAAATGGAAAATATACCTATGCTTTAGAGATGTACTGATCCAAATAAGACACTATGCCGTGTTATTGAAGTTACTCACATAAGAGACTGATAAGTAAAGGAATATATGTGTTGAGTAGAGAGCTTAGAAAAGTTCTGTAAGTAAAAGGGTACAACTATACCAAGGATCATTAGGAAAAGATGATAACTGCACAAATATCAGAGGAACCTTTGGAATATAATGATCTGAAAGAAATTATAATTCTAAGACCTATTAATAGAGATGTTACTTAGCTTAAAGTCATTCCACAGTTTATTATTCATATAGTTTAAGAAACCCCTAAATCTTTATCTTCCTAAAATATAGGTAATATGAAAGTCCCATGGGAATCCCTGAAAAGGAGAAAGTTAACTTGACTTTAATATTTAAATTGCAAAGTAGTGATCAATTAGTTTATTAATAATCAGATAATTGAGCAGGGGCTCCTGAATAAAATGAAAAGTAGAAATAACCATCAGTACAATTTTAAGAACCATCTCTCAGCTTTATAAACTAATCCCCCTCTAATGGCCCCTTTTAATGTAATTTATAGTTTCATCATTACCCTTTTTGTATTAGTAATTATTTCTAAAATACCAAAGAACCATCTTTTTTTCAAGGTCCTTCCCTCAGTCTGATTTACAACCCAGTTCAAGTTGGACTCTGTCTTTCGGAGGTTTGACATTTCAAAATATTTATTGCTCTTTTACATTAATGCCTTTCCCATGAATCTGAAGGTGACCGTTACTTCTTTCATCTTGTTGTAATTAAATGGGTCAACTATTGCTTTATTATTTCCACTGTTTGTCTGCACAGCACATTAAAACTTTCAGATTAGAAAGTGATATTGAGCACCATATGAACTATAACAAACAAATATTTCCGAAAATATAGGGTCCTCTTGATGCATCACTAAAGGAGCTGTTCCAAGTGAAAGCACAAAATCTTTAATATTTTATTGATCAGATCTAAACCTTCTGCCCAAAGTGGCAATTAAATTTCAATTAAACTGACTGAAAGCATCATATTAAATTTCAGCACTTTACGAGCTATCAGATAATGCTGCAGGACAAATCTTTAGTATGATCACACTCTTTTCAAATTATATTATCCTGTTCATTCACAATAAAAGTGACAGTTTTAGGTATACTTTCAATATTTCTTGAATATAAACCCTCTAATGAACACATTTTATTGCCTTTAAATCAATTATTATTGGATATTTTAATAAAGTGAATTGAGCACTTTGTTTTACACACTGCTTAGAAGTTATTATATTTTGCAGTCTGCACAGCAAAGAAATGAATGAGCAAGAAATGGCCAGATATCTAACACTACAGGAGACATGGAATGAGCCATTTATAGAAGGTGGGCTTCCTGTCTCACTCTATAATGTTTAATGATACATGCTAATTAGGATTTGATTAATGGTTTTTGGCTTTTTAAAATTTAAGTTCAAGTTCTAGAAGTTGCTCATATATGAGAGGAAGATGTTAGAAATCACAAAAAATATATAATCTTATGTATAATTTGTTTTGAAAATTAGGAATGTTAGGCTTTTGTTTATTTGATTCTGTCTCCCTTGCACTTTGAGTTATAATACTAAATCCAAGTTTTGCAGAACAAAGTTTGTGTTGAATGTTGACCAACATTGTGCCCATTGGAATTATATAAGTGGAATTCTGTGACATTGGTTTTCACTTTGGCCACCCTCATAAATAGTGCAGGCTCCAGATTTCAGCATACAGCCAAGGTGACCAGTATTGATGGCCAAAATGAATGCTTCAGCTTTGTGCTGTCCAGAACCATCATCACCTATCACTTCCTCTTCACTTTACACAAAGTGAAATGTACTTGTTCCTTTTTATGCATATATGTACACCATCAACACACAAACTGAACTAACATAGCATAAAAACATGCTCAGAGAGAGAAGACTAAGCAAGAGCATGCTTCTACTTTGACAGAATTCAAACACATATAAGGATTTTGCCCTGCTTTATGAATAGAGAGATGCCTTTATTGCTGAAATTGAAAGGATGCTGTAATAACCTCAGCATAATTCATTGGAGTGGATTAAATTAAAATTTAGATGAAAATCATGATTTCTTATTAAAATGATTCAATTAGATTATGGTCCCTGAGTTTGAGTAATTGAGTCTCAGGGCGACAAGGAACTTGAACAAGTCATTAAAACAATCCCCCTGCATTGAACTAGATTAAGGGACCAACAGCAAGGCTGTTCATGGACCTGGCATCAACCTCTGAAGTGTGTAAGAACATAATTTCCATAAATATGGGGCCAGTAAACTCTGGCTTCCACGTGCAACCATATACAAAACAAACTGCATATCGTCCGACTTCTGTTGTAATAGACGGTATCTCCAAGTCACGGTTTTTAAAAAATTTCTCCCTTGCTCTGTTCTTTCTGTTCAGCATGATCTACATCAGCTAAAATTAGTCAGAGATAATCAACAGTCCACTGATTACCAGGAATGAGCAGTATAGGGTCTACTTCTCAATGACAACAAAAAAACTGTGGTTTAAAAGTAAAAAGGTAATACAAGCATTTTAAAAAGTAGAAAGGACTTTTTTGACAGACTATTTCAGAGTATTAACTACGCTTCACGCAGTTTTCAGTGAATCAAGACACTGATCTCTTTACAATTTCTATTAAGAACATCGCAGATTCTCCTTCAATCATATTGAGAGTGGTCCCAAAGAAAGGCCCCAAGCAAGACTCTCTTCCCATGCCCATATCATTCCTCACAGACCTCAAATATAGGAATGAAAACTATTAAAAACTCATCAAGCAGCAAGAAAGAAGGAACCCCTATCCTTTGCAACAACATGGATGGAACTGGAAAGTATTATGTTTAGTGAAATAAGCCAGTCAGTGAAAGACAAATACCGTATGATCTCACTCATTACAGGACAACAATGAACAAAACAAACAACAAGCAAAACAGAACCAGATACATGAATACAGTGAATAGGCCTTCAGTCGGCAAGGGGAAGGGGGATGAGGGGAGGAAGAGGCAAAGAAAGGGAGCAGTTTAGTTAAGAAACTAGTATGGAAGAACCATGGACATAGACAACAAGTGGGATTGAGTTTGTGGTGGAATGGGTGGGTGGGGAAAGGGACAGAGGGGAGTAAAAAGGGGATGGATGGAATACACCAATAATAAAATTAAATAAAAAAAGTAACTCATCCAAACTTGAAACAATCTGCACTATCAGCAAGTCCCTGAGTACATAACTGGGGTCTTAGTTACAACTTGCGTATATGCATTTGGGCACTTTTTTCAGTTAAGCAGAAACAGCTAACAACAGACAATACTAGAAATGTTCAATATCATATCTAAGTGCATTGGTGGTTTACACATTGGCAAAGCAGTGGTGTGTGTATGTCTTCTGTGTGAACATATTTTACTTTTTAAAAAAGGCATAGCTGAAAACATATTTTCCAGCAAGAGCTAAATCCTTCCAAGTAGAAAACCTGGGGTCCTGCCTATGTGGACTTCCTCAGATGAATGAAGGGAAACCAGGATCACCTTCCTAACCACTCTCCTGCCCTCAGCCAGGATTCATTTCCTCTTCCAGATGTCTTGTAGTGTTCAAGGTGACCACTGATGTCAGAGAACACACTAGAAACTTCTACTTACATGCATCTGAAAATAGGAAAGAACTTAATCTTCATTAAAAGTCAACATGCATTTTGGCACTGACAGTCACATGTCACGTGTAATGCAAGAGGTAAACTGGGCAAAGTGGCAGCGTCACAAGGGCAGGGCTCGCCTGTGTTCCTTTGCTCCCTGCCCATCTGAGTACGTGATTATCTATGTCTACCCATTTAGACAGACTTGCAAATCATGTTCTCTAGTGATAACTAAACTAATCCTCACCAGAAGGCCACATGGCTCTAAAAGATTCCTGCAGAAAAACTGTGGTAATTCACGTACTTGCAACTCTTATTCCTAATCGATGGCTTCCTGATTCACACACAAAGTTGAAAACAATAATGACCTAATTTCTTCTTCGTTTTGTCTTTTTTAATTGCCATTGACATTCAATATTATTTTATATTAGTTTCAGGTGTACAGAATAGTAGTTAGACATTTATATAATTTAAAAAATGATTTTCCTAATAATTTTAATACCCATCTGGCACCAAACATAGTTATTACAGTATTGCCGACTATATTCCATATGTTTTACCTTACAATCCCATTACTATTTTGTCACTATTAACCTGTACTTCTTAATCCTTTCACCTTTTGCACACTGTTACCCTCTCCCATCTTGTACTCATTTATTCACTCACTGTATTTATGAGTGTTTCTGTTTTATTTGTTCATTTATTTTGTTATTTAGATTCCACATATAAATGAAATCATGTTGTCACAAATGGTACAGTAATATTTTATTTTTTATGACTAATATTCCATTGGATATATATACCACATCTTCTTTATCCTATCAAGTATCTGTGGGCATTTAGATGCCTTTCATATCTTAGCTATTATAAATAATGCTGAAATGAACATAAGGGTGCATATATCTTTTAGAATTTGTGTTTTATATTTCTTTGTGTAAATACCCAGAGTCAAATTGCTAGATCATAGGTAGTGCTGTTTTTAATATTTTAAGGAACTTCTATAATGTCTTCCCTAGTGGCTGCATTAATTTGCAATCCCACCAATAGTGCATGAGGATTCCCTTTTCTCCATGTCCTCAACAACACTTGTTGTTTGTGGATTTATTGATGATGATCCAGCTGACAGCTGTGAGGTGATATCACACTGTGGTTTTAGTTTGCATCTCTCTGATTAGTGACATTCAGAATATTTTTATATGTGCATTTGCCAAATGATAGCCTAAATTGGTCTAAAAAAGTTAAGCTAAAAAATTTAAATTGCCAGAAAGACTATCTAAAAATGTATATTTATATCCACAGCTGCAAATAATGACCTTCACCTATTCATGCAATAAATCTTTCTTGAGCATCTACAATGGGCCAAGCAGTATTCTGGGCCCAGAGACATGAATGAACAAATAGACAAATCCCTGCATTGGAGAAAAGGGCTAAAATGTATAATAAACTAAGGAAATGATATATGAAGGTCTGTCCTGAAAGTATCAGCAGAATAAACTATTTTAATTATATTGACATTGGCTCAATACTTTTAGGACAGACCTTCATAAATTATTCAAAGGTAATATGATGAAAAAATACAGCAGGGAAAAGAGATGGAGAATGCCAGGTAAGGGTTTATAATTTTATTTTTTAATTAAAGTTAACACACATTGTATTAGTTTCAAGTGTAGCCGTTGTTATAACACATTTACATAACTTAATGAAGTTATTACCTGATACCCACCTGATCATCTAGTATTCATCTGACACCATATGGTTATTACAACATCATCCACTATATTCCCTTGGCTATATTTTATATCCCCGTGACTATCTCAATAACTGGCAATTTATACTTTTTAATTTCTTTCACCTTTTTCATCCTCATCCTCAGCCCCTATCTGTTCTGGCAACCATCAGTCTATACTCTACATTGGTAAGTTTATTCCTGTTTTGTTTGTTTCATTTTTTAGATTCCACATATCAGTGAAATCATATGGCATTTGTCTTTGTCTGACTTACTGCATTGGGCATAATACCTTCTAGGTCCATCCATGTCGTTGCAAAAGACAAGATATCACTTTTTATGGCTGAGTCATATTCCATTGTTTATATGCATCACATCTAAATATGTTGATTAGGGAAAGCAGCCCTAAAGCAATGATATGTCTTGGATATGATGCAACAATGATAAGCAAGACATAAAAACATCTCCAGTTTTTGTGATTGGTGTGATTAAAAACTAAAATATTCTTTAAAAAATGTTTTTAAAGATTGTATTCATTATTTTTAGAAAGAAGGGCAGGGAAGGAAGAAGAAAGAGAGAGAAATATCAATGGGTGGTTGCCTTTCACCTGCCTCCAGCTACAGACCTGGCTGGAAACCTGGCTTGCAACCTGGTTGTGTGCCCTGACTGGGAATCAAACCAGCGACATTTGGGTTCTCAGGCCAGTGCCTATCCACTGAGTTACCAGACAGGGCAGGGCCAGGGCACTAAAATATTTAAAGGGTATTTCAAAATTGTCTTTATTAAAATCTTTAATTTTATGTATGCTTTAAAAATAATATATCACTACATTGGAACCTGCCTAATATTGATTTATAAGTAAATACATCAATATTCATATATTAGAGATAATTTCTTCAAAAATATTTACTTAATTCTTTTATTAAAAAAAAGTGAAAGGACTCATGGACATGGACAACAGTGTGGTGATTGTGGGTAAGGGTGGTTGAGGATAGAGGTAGAAGAAGGTAAAAGGCGGATAAATGGTAATGGAAAAAATATGTAAAAATAGAAAAAAATGTGAAAATAGAAAAAGGGAATTTAGGGAGCCTCTTCTAAACTGCAACCAAAATAAATTTTTCTAAAGTAAAAATTTGATCATTCTCTTGCTTATTTAAAGCCCTTTGCAGGGGTTTTTGTTATTGTTGTTGTTAGTTTGTTTTTATTTTTTAAGATTTTATTCATTATTTTTAGAGAGGGCAGGGAGGGAGGAAGAAAGGGAGAGAAGCATCAATGTGTGGTTGCCCTTCACCTGCCTTCAGCTACGGACCTGGCTAGAGATCTGGCTTGCAACCTGGTTATGTGCCCTGACTCGGGAATCAAGCCAACCTTTGGGTACACAGGCCAGTATCTATCCACTGAGACACTGAGCCAGGGCCCTTTGCAGTTTTTGATAGCCCTGAAGATTACATTTAGATCTTTGACCCTTGAGACCCTACGCGACCTGGTTGCTTTCTCCTCCCATGTCAGCCTGTATTTCAGTGAGGCTGAGCTTCTGGCTCCTAGATTAGACTGTGCTCTCACTCAACTACTGGCCTTCACACACCCAATTCCTTCCACTTAGAAACCCTCTTTTAGGGATGAGCTTGGCTAACTGCTCCCTGTCTTTCACGTTGTGAGCCACTTCCACTAGGAGGCCTTGCTGGACTCTGCAAGCCCAGCTTAGGTACACTTGTGAATAATTATCCCACCACATATTTATTTCAGCTTCCCTACAAGAAATGGGAGGGCATGGGCTTTGTCCTGATTCACTGTGGTAACCTCAGAACCCAATCCCATGATGCACATAATAGGTATTTCACACATATTGGTTAAAAGACTAAATGAGGAAACAAATGGGTAGGCTCTACATGCAGTTGGCACTTGAACAACACAGGTTTGAACTCTGCAGGCCCAATTATATATGAATCTTTTTTCAATAAGCACAGTAATTATATTTTTTCCCTTATGACTTTCTTAATAACATTTTTTTTCTAGTCTACTTCATTGTAAGAATAAAGTATATAGCATGTGTTTATTGACTGTTTATGTTATTGGTGAGGCTTCCCATCAACAGAAGGCTGGTAGTAGTAAAGTTCGTTGGGATTCAAAAGTTGTACAGGAATTTTTAACTTAAGGGCATGACTCCCCCAACCCTGTGTTGTTCAAGGGTTAATTGTATTTAAGTATTGCTACCAATTTCAATGCTTTTGTCCACCACTCATAGGACTCAGAGTTCCATTGATTGTGCTCACCTGACAGTGTCTCTATATCTTTAATAACAGACAGCTTACATTGGATTTTAATTATTTTCACCTTGGATAGTGTGGTCACAGGTAGGATTCAATAAGCTCATATACTTTGGATTTTGCCTGATGTCTATGAACAAACTCCAAATATTTATCATATAAGAATGTAAGCTATAATCCTTAGTGAGGGAAAATATATGTTCATTGATGATTAATCTTCACAAGGCACAATATCTCATAAATAAGCTCTGCAATTTTACTTCTTACTACTGTGAATGTTACCTTCATTTAAATTCACAAACTTGCAAATTATTTTTTTTTAATATTCTAAAATTTATTTTACAATCATACCATAAATATGATCGATGGTATGATTGCAAAGTAATAATAGTGTAGCATATCTGAGTAATATGTTTTATGTGTATTGTGCATGTGTGAGTGTGTGCATGCGTGTGTGTATGTATGTCCAGATATGTCTTCCCCATGTGACAAAAGACCATCCCTTACCTCACTGATAACCTGAAGCAGGAACTTAATCTGAGGTTCCACAAGATCCCACCTTATTTATGATCTGTTCATTGGGAAGATACATAAGAGAGTAAATGTGACCATTGGGACTAGACCCTCCCTCTTAAGAAAGACTGATTACATTCCTTGCTGCTAGAAATTATGTAGGTCTTAACTCTTCCCAGTTGCACCAGTCTCCTAATTGCTCAAACCTTGGAGCAGCAAAATGACATAAGGAAAGAAAAACGTGAAGAGCAGACATACCTGGACTGGCTCTTGTAGTAGTCAGGCTACATTCTTTCCACAGAGTACTCTTGATTTTTTTTCTTGATTTATCTCTCTAAAAGAAATGCCAACTTTTGATGGGTGGTTAGAGGTAACCTCTTGCTCTGACCAGAAAAAAAAAAAAAATCAGTGAATGTAAATATAGAAAAAGATGTTGTTTGTTTATAAGGACACACTTGGCATTTAAGCAGACAGTCTACAGCCTGAGCTGTGTTGTGTTGATAAAGTACATGGCATTTGAGAGAGCATTTTTTCCCCATGATTCAGTATGTTTGGTTTACTCTTAGCTATAAACACCTTTTTCATACAAATCTGCCTTTCCCTCTAAGACATACATTTGTAAGCAGCCTTGACAAATTAATCAAGCCAAGCTGTTAGTAAATTTATTTGATGGCTACTCTTTGCATATCCTGTACTTCCTAATATATATAAATTCCAAAACATAAGAAAGACTAATTTTTATTGCATTTTAATGGAGCAATTGGACAATTTTGTGCTTGTATTTTATCTAACTACAGTGAGAACCTTCAGAAAAGGCTTCATGTAAGAGATACAAGTAGACAGAGAGGCAAAGCAGGGAGAAGAGACAGGAGGTAAAAGGGCTTGCTCCTCACAATTCATCCTTAAGTACAGTGGCTCTGTTGTGTGAGCAAATCTCTGCGTAGGCCATAATAATTGAACTTTTAAAGATTTCTCAAGTACATCAGAACTGCTGCTGAATCAGAAGGTGAACTGAAGCCTGCTCCACTATACCACACTTACTCATCCCTAGTGCTATGCTGGATTTATTTTTGATGCTAAGAAAAGAACCATGAATTTTTGTCAAGTGCAGCATGGGAATTTACATTTGTTCTATAAAATGTGCTGGGGGGAAAAAAAAAACCCCAGCCTGCTCTTTGAGAATGGGAAATGTAATCTATCCAACTCTCAATAAACCATACATATATATATATATGGTTAAACCCATCTTAAATGAGATGCAGTCCTGGCACTATGGTGAGCTCAGAAAGGCTGGCAATAAAAGTAGATATACAGTATATGACATCGGATTATTTCTAGCTTAATTTCAGTAAAGTAATAATGTCAGCAAAAGAAACACTCTGTGATGCACAGATTGATACCATTAGAATCTATGTGATGCCTTATAAACACAACCATTTTTGACTAATATTATGGGTAAAGAATAGAGCAATATCCAATGTGCCAGATCCAGATTTGCAGTTATAAAAGCTGACCAGGGTAGCGGTCAGGGAAAGGAATAAAATAGGGCAAATGCATTTTTGTGTAAATAAAATCAAACGGGATTGCATTACTCTAAAATATGTTTTGTGTTAATGCCCTCCACAATTTGCCCTGGATAGTGAGTAATTGCCCACATTTGATGAGAAGGAGCCTTCCAATGCAGCAGATTAAACAAAGAATGCTTATGTATCACAGTCAAAGAAACAAAAGCTCCTCCGTGGCACTTCAGCCTCAATAGCAAGATGCATAAACTAATTGGTGTGAAAGGCGATGGATATCTCAGAAACCCAAGCTATGAAAGCCTGGCTCCATTTATTTTTCTCTTAAATTGCTTTTTCTAGTCAATAGTCACATAATCACATGCTAGTTCCAGGATAACATACATGGTGCCACCCTTAGCAGGTTTCATTTGTGGGCTCCTACCTCAGTTCAGGGTGCCAAGTGTCAGGTCAGCTTTTGGCTTTCACCTTAGCAAATGCCCAGTGCATTTTGTCTTCAAAAATCAATGTTGTTTCTGGTTTGCTTGTCCCACATAAAAGATCACTCCGTGCTCTCCTTTCTCTTTTGAAGAAGACATTATGCCAAGTTCAGGTACTGATTATGATGTGCAGCATACCTACCTGCAAAGGTAAAAGCACACATAGAACCGTGCACACTCCACTCCCCTCACCCACCAACACTCATTCATACATCTACCCAAACATGGCTGGGTGCTAACAAAGGGATTACTTGGACCCACACCCTTACAAACAAGGAGGTTAGCAAATAACACACAAAGAATTATCCTTTATAATTTCAAAAAATATTATGGCAAGCTTCAATCAGTAGCTAACGCCACCATTAAAAAATTATTTCGAAATCCATTTTGTTGTCCATTAAGTATGCTCCCACTTATGTTGTGAAATGACTACAAGAGAGAAATTAAGTTGCTTTCACCTCCAAAATAATAAAAACATTACTGACAAATCAATATTGTTGCTATTGAGAGTTGCATCCCTAAGCCATTTTGGGGGAATGTTATGCGTTCCTCTGTTTGTATACCATGAGTCTGTCCTCTGTCATTCCCTTTCTCTTTAATCTTGTTTGAGGGTACAGCTCACTCATCCTTATTTTATTGACTCAATCACAGGCGCACTGTCACTTTTTATAAAATGGTCACTGCAGAATCACATCAAGCAAATTTTTGATTCTGCAGTCAGTAATTTAATGCCTTTATGGAATTGCAATTTCAGGGCTCACTGCTTGTTTTTCTAAAATGTACTTTAGGAATTAGTTACTCCAGCCACAAATCAGTTGAATTTATGCACAGTTGTAATACAGTTTATGGCCTCATGGTACATTGCTTCAAAAACAGCAGATGTGAAATTATGATAAATATAATGAGTGTTTTTTTGCCTGATCTAGTGGAGTAGAGAAGGATCTGGAGCGTGTTTACCTATCCCATACAGTACATTTAATGTCTTAGTCAGGAGCCCTGACAATGGCTGATTAATGTCCTCATCTCCTTTATTAAAGATAAGAGTAGCACTGCAGTCAGGAGATAGAAAGCACACCATAAATCTTCGTAAAATGAGCAGTCAAATAATCACTCATCAGAAATAAAATCTACATACATTAACACTAACACTCAGCCTTCTGCGCACGCTCTCATAAAAGGCAAGAAGAGATGGCAGTCCCGAAGTTTTAATTTGAACCAGTTCTTTAAGTTGAATATTGCGAACCCTGTAACCTGGATGCAAAAGCTGGCATTTAAAAGCACATGTGAAAGGAGCAGATGCCTCATCATTACATTAAGAGCATGAAGCAGGCAACAATTAAGCGATTCACTGGAAAGACATAATGCTGATCTATGCTAGCAATTAATCACAGAATACATTAGACAATGATGGGTGACCTACAAATTTTTGACAAAATAATTTTTCATCATGTTGGCGATTTCTTAGCCTAATATGCCTGCAAGGCACAGAGTCAAAACCTGTCATTTATTCCATCGCTCCTTGACAGGCGGCAACCTGTCTTCCAGACAAAATGAACATTATCTGTGCTCACTAGACATTTAGTGCAGGGCTTAGCTTATGACTAATGATAATCGGCAGACAGAAATGTTAGAGTCTGAAATAATGTTCTCTTTGTTAAAGAAATTTCTTGAGGTAGAATTTTTTTTCCGAAAGATGTATAAAGATAAAAACTGGCTTTTTTTAAAATCTGGGTTTTAATACAACTCCAAAAACCAATATTTCCCTTCTACCAAAATAAACAGAAGGATGTAACAATTTTTAAAAAAATTAACATCTCATTTGAATACTGACTCTTGTCTGAATTTTTTTTTTTTTTTTTTAAATGTGGTTAGAAACTGAGATACAAAAGAAAGCTCAGGAGATAGCGCCTTAACCAAGAAAATATGGGCAAGCTGTTTTGTGTTCCAGGTTTTATTTTGAATCTGGTGAAAATAAGTTTGAAACATCATGAGTGCATGTACTGCAGAATATAAATAAATGAAGACCGTTTTGAGAAATGTACTCCCACCACTCCTATTTCTCTTGGTTTCCATCCATCACTAGGTTCTTCCAAGCCTGAGACAACCTAAAGCACATTGGAGGAAGGCAATTTTGAGCAAGAGAAATGCATAAAATTGCAAATTTATTAAATGGATTTAAAATTTCACAAGCAAGTACTTTATCTTATACTTATAATTAATATAATTGTTTTATGCACTTTGAATGAAGAGAAATGGATTTTTTCCCGTTATTTTTCTTGTGCGTTACATGTGCAAAATGCCATCTTAGAGGTAGATTTTTCTTTGGACTCAGGCATCAAATTCCTATTAGCCTTAATGGGACTTACACATGCACACTGATAAGAGAATATACCCCTTAGGCTGGAAATTTAAAAGAACAAATGGCAAGGACATCAAAATAGTAAAGTCTAATTTAGATGATCCATAAGCCTGCACATTACTTTCCTGAGAAGGCAAACAAATGTTATGCCTTATGATGTTTCTGATTGTTTTGATAGCCCTGTAAATACATCCTCCAGACTCATTACTTAAGGGGAAAGCCTATTTTATCAAGCAATGCAATTTTTGACCACACAGTTGGTTTGAATTCTATTTTTCTCAGTTTTGCATAATGCATTATTGCAAGTTAGTTAGATGTAATTTCCATCGCAAAAACCTACTTTAAACCTTTGTGTACCTATCACACAGCTGGTATGTCATTCTTTTTCCAACAATGAAAGGGAAGAGGAAAATTCAAAAGACTTTTGACCCCTAAACATAGATATTTTATTAGATTTGTTCCAAATTCATTTCAGAAAGAATCAGATTGGTGTGTAGTCCAAAGAAGTTTGATGTTATTTTGATGACATGGCTGCTTGATGGTCCATCAATCCCAAGTTTATTTTATCGGTATCAAGGCCAGATAGTCATCTACATGAGGCTTGTTCTATTATTGTTCAAAACAATTCCACAAAGGATGCTAAGAAAATTATGCTTTCCTTCCTAAGCATAATCAGGGTTTCCAATTCAAGGGTCTGGGTATATTGAGCATGAAAGCTAATATTGAAATACCTGTCTAGTCTCATGGTAACAAACAACTTTAGCCTACAGTGGTCACAAATCCCTCATTTTCTGGGTTTTCATTTTATCTCTTACAAAATAAATATGAAAAAAAAAATAACCCTTTTCCCCATCACTGGCCCTCATTCCCTGTCATGTATGTATTGATTTGTCAGCACCAAGAGGCTTCTCAATGAGGGTGACCAGAACATGAGTATCATAACAAGTTGCCTCCTGAAGGTACTATTGCCAGTTACTGCATTAGAATTGCTATTTCCCTGCAAGGGCAAAGCTAGATCTGTGTCTGCTATTTCTATCTCTGTATGGAAACCTCCAGAAAATTCCTTGTGTCCTTCTAAACTATGAAATTTTACCTCAATAAAAATATGAGTGAAAGATATAGGTCTGTACAGTCAACTGGCCATTTGCTACAATTCACCTTTTAAATGTCATGAGTGTAAATTTTTTTTTTAATAAATTAGTATAGTAAACTTTAGAAGGCAGCCAGACTAACTCAGAGCTAAGGAACTAGAGCTCTTTGCCTGCTGATTCTAATTCTGGAAGTAGATTACTTTGTGAGTTTAACCTCAATTTTACTTATCCTCTTCCATCTCTTATATCTCTCCCTTTCCCCATATTCTCCTTCTCCCTGTATGTCAGCCAATGGACTAATCTCATTGTAAAATGAAAATGTGGATACAAGAAGGCACAAACACTGATTAAACATCTGCTGTCTGGACCATAACCACAGCAGAGTTGCCCAGGAAGAAAACATATACAAGAAAATAACTATTAGGTGAAATATATGACCATGAAAATTGTGACACTCATGAGACCTATGATATTGCTCCTGTTTTTAAACCCACATTCTACAGATAATGAAGATGTAGAAATATCTCTAAAATCCTGATGTTCATAGCATAGCAGTAAAAACAAAGAAACCAAAGTCATAACATCACTGAGTGCTTGCATTGGGGGAACTTAGAAACCTGCCAAAGCAGGAATTTCTTTCTGACATCCTTAGGTTCTTCTCATATGTGTTTGCCCTTATTCTCTTCTAGTGATGTCAAGTTACTTTATCTGAGACAGACCCTCTTCGAGTAGGAATATAAAAATTTGGATAATGATATTTACCATTTATCTAACATTTACAATAAGTCCTTTACATGTCTACCCTAAATTCAATCTATGAAAAGTATGACAAACTGATTTTAAGAATGAAATAATGAAAACCAAGTTTAGGAACCTCCACAAGGACCCAGAGTTGCTTAGTTCCTTCTGAGTTTAACAACTGTGGCCCTAACCACTATGAATGCCATCTCTTTGAATAAGTATACATTTTATTTAGTTTTGCAGAATCAACTGATTTCATATGGATATCACCATCATCTCCTCATGGCCTGTTCAAGTCCTTCTCTTCTAAGAGACATTTTTTTCATCTTTTTTAAAAGACTTTATTTATTATTTTTAGAGAGAAGGTAATGGGGGGAGGCAGAGAGGGAGAGAGACATCAATGTATGGTTGCCTTTCACCTGCCTCCAACTATGCACATGGCTGGAGACTTGGCTTGCAACCTGGTTATGTGTCCTGGCTGGGAATCGAATCAGTGACCTTTGGGTCACAGGCTGGCACCTTATCCACTGTATCAGCAGCCAGGGCATCTAAGAGACATTTTAAATCCAGTTCAATATTTCTAGTTGTCTAGGTTATTTCCCATGTGATTTTATTTTTATTGCGCTCCATGCCTTTCTTACTTTCTCCTAGGTATTCTCTTAAAATCAGGTACCTAGAACAAAAGTATAATAATTTTTATGAGGTCTGGCCACTTTTTCTGGAGACTCTGCTTTTATTTATGTGACTAGGATAAAAATAGCTTTGGTCTTAGGTCATATTTTGGAAACACTAAACTGTGTTGCTCAACCGATGCGTATTGCAAGTGTAATAAAAGAGCAAATTGCATTTTATATGACTATGACACATCTCCCCAGGATTTCCATCTGTTCTCATTATCAGCGGGATATGGAAGCCTCACTAGGCCTCAGTTTTCTCATTTATAAAAGGAGTTGGTTGATTGGTTTCTCCCCAAGACCTATTCTAGCTACAATATTACTTGCTTCTTCAATGTATATGTTGGTAAATTCTCTTGTGTCCATTGCTCTCACCTCTCCTCTTTTACCACACTGCATATGGGGTAGGCAGGCAGGGTATAAAGCTGGCAAAAACAAAAAATTAAGGGAAAATGAAAAGCTTACTTTAAGGAATAGTTTACTTGCATTGAGGTCCCATTTTATTCACAAAGCAAGGAGTGTCAGAAACTTTTTAGAATTTAAGTTCTAGGAGTCATGGACTTTTTTTTTTTTTTTTTTTTTTTCTTTTTTTTAAGATTTTATTTCATTATTTTTAGAAAGAGGGGAAGGGAGAGAGGCAGAGAGGGAGAGAGACATCAATGTATGGTTACTTTTCACCTGCCTCTAGCCACAGATCTGACTGGAGACCTGGCTTGCAACCTGGTTATGTGCCCTGGCTGGGGAATCGAACCTGCAACCTTTGGGTTCGCAGGCCGGCACCTTACCCACTGTGCTACCAGCCAGGGCCCGTCATGGACTTTTTGTTGGGAACCTTAAACATGTTTCCAGATTCAACAGAAAAGGCAATAATTCTTAAACAGTCTTTGAAAAAAATGAATTCATCATATATTAAACTCGCTAAATCAGTCTTTAGAACTAAACCATGCACAAGCATTCTTTAAGGTACCATCAGATATCAAATATGTTTTCAGATCTCTGAATGAAATTGCATTTTTGATAAATAGAATAATGACATTACTCCTGTCTTGAGTATAAAGATTAACAGGGACATTTTCTGAGTCATTCTGATATTTTTAGCACTAACAGTTTACTTGTCTTTTGTTTTTAATGAAAAGATGGACCTACGTAGGATAGGAAAATTGCAGATAAGCATCTCTTAAGGCTTCAGTGATTCTTAAAAACTTCCAAGAAACAACAGCCCATGTGTCCTTCCTCTTTGCCTGAAAGGTTCCCAATTTCTTTCTGAGTGCTCCAGAAATACATGCTTTTGACAGAATTGTCCAAAAGAGGTAATAGGATCCCTGAATCAGATATTTGCATTTTCTAATCTCATTCATTACTTGATACATAACAAATACCTGTGAAGGGTTTCTACCACCATTACTTTTGCCTTGATGTTTCCCATCTTTAAAGGAGGTGTGGTCATCTTGGTTCTTTTCCTGCTTTAAAGGAAACATATATTAAATTATAAGATCATGTTAATAAAACTTCAACTGATAGAAGGTATCAAAGTTAAGCAATTATAAAACCATAGTAATTAAATAGTCCAGTTATATAAAGGCAGCCTTATTTTGCAGTGAACATGCAGGCAAAGTTCTCAAAAGTCAAGAGACTTCAGTTTTTTGTGGATGGCAACAGAAAAATCACAAATAATTTAAGCATTTTCTACCTGGGTGCTCTTAGACAAACCAACAATGATTTTCATGTTGCCAAAGTCAATGGCTACTTTCCTGATCATATGCTACCTGCTATCTCAGTGGCATTTGTCATAGTAACAATTTTCATCTTCTTGAAACATTTTTTTTTTCTGAATTCCATGATATCCTGATCTCCTAGCTTTCCCAATGTGACACTAATTCTCCTTTTCAAACTCTGTTGCTCTCTCTTCCTCTACTGTACCTAAGACTTTATTTCTTCTATATACACATTCTTGGAATTCACCTAGTCACATGGTTTTAAATAACATCCATAAGCCAGAATGTTAACACCTAATTGTCCAGCTCACATCTCCACATGCATATCTAATAGTTGTACCAAAACCAAATAGTCAAACCTAAAACCAAATTTTCCCAAAGCTCACGCTTCCTTCAGCCTTTTCCAATTCAATTAACCATACTGCCATCTCCCCAGTAATTCAAGCTGTAATCCTGGGTGTCATCTTTGATTTCTACAGTCTGGTTTTCACCTAGCCCTAAGTATTTTGATTCAAAACACCTCACATGCAAAAGCTTCTATCTCCACTACTCCAGCATAGTCCAAACCACCATCTCATGGACTAATGTGGTGGCATCTTTTCCAGTCACCTTTCTTCCATTCTTTTGTTTGAGCTACTCACCACATAGCAGTCATCACATCCTTTCACAGTATCATCATATCATGTTGCTCTCCTGTTTAACACCTTCCTGTGACTTCCTAACAGAAAAAAATCCAAATTTCTTACCTGATTTATAAAGCTAACATGATCAGACCCTGCCTGCCTCTCTCATCTTATCTTCTTTTAATGGTTCTCTTTTTACCATTAAAATGAGCTTTTTTTTTTTTTTCTGTTTATAAATCATTCATGGTTTATTCATGCCTTATAACCTTTCACTAATTGGTACCTCTGCCTAAAATGCTCTTCTCTCAGTCTTTGCTAACTGGCTCCTTCTTGTCATTCATCTATCAGCATAACTATGATCTCTTCAAAGAAGCCTTTCCAAATCAGCCATGCAACCTCCATAGAGAAAGGCCCTTATGCATCCTGTTCTTAGTTCAAGCCCCAACACCTAGAGCATGACTGGTACCTAGTGGGCACTCAATATTTGTTGAAGGA
The DNA here is from genome assembly GCA_004026585.1 of Noctilio leporinus. Lineage (NCBI taxonomy): Eukaryota > Metazoa > Chordata > Mammalia > Chiroptera > Noctilionidae > Noctilio > Noctilio leporinus. The sequence continues at coordinate 67,012 of PVIW01003313.1, forward strand.
ATGAATGAGCTTTATTTTCTTTTAACCGTAAAATGAAGGAATTATTTGGATAATGGCTAAGCCCTCTCTAGTTCAATCCTATTAACGTATATGTGTTGGTCACCAGTAACTTGGGGCACTCAGGTTGAATCCACTCCATTTTTTAAAAGTTTCTTTTCTAACAAGAAAAGCTGTTAATATGGCATCATCATCGCTGAGCATGATGATGCCATATCATCCAGAGGTAATATTAATTCTGGCTATTTTTATTAGCTGTAAGTACCAGCACCCTTTCTTCAGAGCTGTGTTGACACACATCTGCTGTTAATGTTTGATTTATTTGGCCATTAGCAAAACATTTATATGTCAATGTAAACAAGGCTGAGAGAGGGATACATGACTTTTATAATTTATCATTACATAAAATCCTATGCTCCATTTTTTAACAGAAAAGATAAACACTTTTACTATGAAGACTAATGCATAACAAAAATATATGTCTCATTTTATTCATTTTTTTACTACCCCTACATGACACATACCTGTTTCAAGATGGTATGATTTAACTTGTCTAACCCAAGTGCTTAAAAACTTTTTTATCCAGTTTTATAATTATTACCTATCATCTTTTGACATCAGGATGAATTTCTTGAAAATTAATAATGATATGGGATTTCTAAATGCCCATATCCACTAAGGACTTTTTAATAATCCTAGCTATAAACAAATCAATAGTTGTCTATGTATTGTAAAGCTTTAGATGACTAAATTTCCTCCTTTATGTCTTTTTCTAGTTGCTCCACTTGCCAGTCTCACCTTCCAGGTCTTTTTGAAAGAAATGACTGTGTCTTACCACAACTTTGCTGCATTGCATCTTTCACAGAAGCTAGATATGCGCTTGAAGAGTTAGATGTTAAATAGCTAAGATAAGTGGCTGCTTTCATTTGGTTTTATTAAAACACACTCTCATTTGATCTTCCAAACTAAAGTTATTTTCATGCTTTATCTATAAGCATAAAAGTATCAGTGTCCTTGTGGAATAGCTTCCTACAATTCATTATATTTCAATGATGGCTTTAATTATAGACATATCTCAGTTTATTTTATAGCTTCTTCTTCTTCTTTTTTTTTTTTTTTCATAGATGCAGATCCATATTCCATGGTTAAGTGAAAGACTTGTGTTTGGGAGGTCACCTTTCAGTGGGTTATTCCTGCAACACTGTCCCAGGGTAATAAGTTGTCCGTTTCAAGCACACTGGTGCCTACGACCTCCTCCTGGGATGATTTACTGTTAGTTACATGAAGTCAAGTCCTACATAAAATATGCTGTGGCCCATATATGGGAACATGAACACATTGTCATCATCACTTGATAGCTGATAGTTATACAGGAAAACAAACAAATAAACCTTCCTTTTGGGGAAAAAATACAATTTTTAAGCCCCATGCCATTTATCTATATCAATATCTGTAGATGTAATTGTACCACCCACATAGTTATTTGTTGATCCATTCCTGTAGCCTATCAATCTTTTTTCAATTCTGGGTTCATGTCTGGAGTGGTCTAGCAGCATATATTGAATCTCTATGATAATTTAATTTAACTGCCAGTATGTTAGGGTCTAGATTACTCCTCTTAGCAGCCAGAGGTGACCGCAGACAATGCCAGGACCTACTGTGTTGTCAGCAATAATTACTGGCTAAAGAGAGCTCTGAAAGAAATAGTTAAAGAAATAGAAATATCCAGCAGAAACAGTCAGAGTGTATATACAGATATGAGGATTTGAACAAAACCATACATTTATTTGTCAAAGCAGTTCATAATTGATCAGTTTCTAAACTGCATCTGCATCTTTTTATAAGTCTGTATGACATCTATTTGTCCTAGGCATTTTCTTCATGGGTTTATATGTACTAATCTAAAAATGAAGTAAATGGCTATGCTAAATACAACAGTACAAAGAGAAAGAAGAAAAAAATATATATTTTGTTTATATATTTTTCTCTTTTTTCTACTCACACAAAAATAAATTTAACTTAAAAAATCAAAGGACGCCCTGGCTGGTGGCACAGTAGATAAGGTGCTGGCCTTCGAACCCAAAGGTCACTGGTTCGATTCCCAGCCAGGGCACATAATCAGGTTGCAAACCACGTCTCCAGCCAGGTCCATAGCTGGAGGCAGGTGAAAGGCAACAATACATTGATGTCTCTCTCCCTCTCTCCTTTCCCCTCTCTCTAAAAATAATAAATAAAATATATTTTTTTAAAAATCAAAGGAAAGAAATAAACAGTTCTTCTCCTTTTAGTTACCACATTTAGGAAGAACTGAAAGTACACACACCATTTCTGCAAATGGCATTGGACATGAGTGAGGCTATCTGATGCTGAACTAAAATGCTTGTCTTAGATACACTCTGCAGTCACGTGCTGGCTTTCTCAGCCCTTATTTCCGTGAAGAAACCCAACACCATGACTGCATAATATTCTTTTTTTTTTTTTTTAAGTTTTTTTTTAAACTAGCCTTGTTGGAAAGTAATTATCCATAAGAGGAAGAAAAAACCTACTTATTCAATTTAGTAAATATACAGGTAGTTATTGAAACAGAGATTTATGGTTTTGCATTAGCTGCAAAATAGTGGCTAATGTGCTCCATCCAAAATAATGCCGAATGATGCTGCTTAGCAATGGCACACTAAAGGCTCTCAGATGTTTTTAAAAGATTTTATTCATTATTTCTAGAGAGAAGGGCAGGGAGAGAGGATGAAAAGGAGAGAAACATCAATGTATGGTTGCCTTTCATCTGCCTCCTGCTGGGGACCTGGTTGGAGACCTGGCTTGCAACCTGGTTATGTGCCCTGGCTGGGCAACCTTTGGGTTCACAGGCCAGTGCCAATCTACTGAGCCACCAGCCAGGGCTGGCTGTCGAATTTTTGATTAGCAACTCAACCTTCCTGGTAAGAAGGAATGAAATGTTTACACAACTGATTTGAGCAGAGGAAGAACAAAATTAGCCCAAAAGCTATTTTTGCCATTAAGAAGAAAGGTTATGTTTGGAAAACCGTCATCTTAGTTTGAAATGTTTCTAACACTATTGCTTCAACTAAAATAAAAGGAGAGAAAATTAGAAACCTGTGTGACTGTCTGCTAGCTTGTCCTGCAGGAGACCTAGGTGCTGATGATTGAAACATACTCTCCAAGGACATTATCAAGTCTTCCCCTTCCTGAAGCACAAGTCACCATTCCTTCCAGTGTGTTAGTGCCTCATGGTTACAGGAAAGCTCAGGGTTGTAAGGGACTTCACTGTTCATGGGATTAAATGCTAAAACTCTCATTGCATTGCTAATATGAAAAATGTCTTCCTTCATAGTCACAATCTTTTATTTCTTTGATCTATGAGAAGCTGTTAATAGTAAGGATGTTCCCAGAGAAATTATTTCAAATCATATATTCCTTACTTGAGGTATTCATTCACTACTAAGTAGGTCTGTGCCCAACATGCCAGCATATATCACATACCACCTTGAATGTTTCCTGTTGATTTCATAAGTATCTATTTTGTTTTCTCAAATACATTGCAAGTCATCAACGATAAACTCTGTGTCTCTTACATGAACCACTGCATCCCCAAAACACCTACAAACATGATACTTTGGCATCTGGAAGGTACCCATAAATAGTTGGGGCTTAATAATATAATTGGGAATACTTCTTTAAAAGATTCTATTTATTATTTTTCAGAGGGAGGGGAAGAGAGAGAGAGAGAGAGGGAGAGAAATGTCAATGTGTGGTTGCCTTTCACCTGCCTCCAGCTACAGACCTGGCTAGGGACCTGGCTTGCAACCTGGTTATGTTGCCCTGGCTGGGAATCAAACCAGTGACCTTTGGGTTCAAAGGCCGGCATGTTGGGAATACTTTTTGTGCCTCAGGACAGAACATGGATCTCAGTAAAGATAATTTTTATTTATTCATATATTATTTCATAAACTCTACTAAGAGTACCTTAGGTTCCATCCACTAGGTAGAACAATTAAAGAAGATATTGTCCTGTCCTCTGTAAGCTAGCAGCCTAAAAAAGAAGCTAGGCTTCAAATAAATAATTGCAATGTCTTAGGATACATATTACTATCAAAGTGTGTATAGGATTTAAAGAAAGAACTGATATCATGGAAATAGAGGCTTGGGTTGGTTCTTTAAAAATATGTTGAGTCCTGGCTGGAAGCACAGTGGATAAGGTGCTGGCCTTCAAACCCAAAGGTCGCAGGTTCAATTCCCCAGCCAGGGCACATAACCAGGTTGCAAACCAGGTCTCCTGTCAGGTCTGTGGCTGGAGGCAGGTGAAACGCAACCATACATTGATGTCTCTCTCCCTCTCTGCCTCTCTCTCTTCCTCTCTTTCTAAAAATAATGAAATAAAAGCTTTAAAAAAAAAACTTAAAAAAATTAAAATATGTTGAAAAGGTGGGAGGTGGCAGGCAGGATTTTCAAAGCAAAGGAGAAAGTAATAATTAGTATAGCTAGAATAGACTGAATGTTTGAATTGTGAGAGATAAGTATGTAAATAGGTAAGTGTTTGGAAAATTAAACACATACAGACCAAGTTTCTTTCTTCAGATATATCTTTAGGTGCTGTCTTTAGCACCTGCTTCCTCATTTCACCTCCATCTCCATGGCAGGCTTTTCCCTTTAGACCCAGTTCTGAAGTGCTCCTATCCCTGAGCACACCTTCATCTAGGACACAAGCAGGAGCTCTCTCTTGTTCTTTTACCCATTATCACAGGACAGACTCTAAAGACCCCTGCTCAGGAGGAAAGAATCAGAACCTCTCTCCCATCCAACAAAAACCTAGACAGTAACCAGCCAGGAAAGCTTTGTATGCCTTGCTAAAGAGTATGCATTTACCCCCTATCTAGGCAATGAGGTGTCCTTTTTATACTTTGTTTGGAGATTTAAAAGATGAACATTAATAGGATGTAACTAGGATGGCATTAAGAAGTCTAGATCATAACCTTTGATTCCCATTATGGTCTTCTGAGAATAAATGGAATGATTAACTTAAACCATTAATCCAGGTAAACATTTGATCCACTGTTGTTTAGATTTTGGAAGAAGGAATCAAGTCTTGGCAACATGCCAATATTCTACTCTGCCGACTTTAGCAGTACTCAGGGAACTATGCTGGTGATATCCATGTGTCATTACACACGGGTGACTTATTAATCATCAGATGTATTTTAAAATACTGCACATACACAGATTATAATACGCCCAATAATCATGCACCGTAGTGCATGATTTATGTTACATACTTCTCTATTTAACATCAGGGTTTTGTTTCTTCAGGAGGCAATCTCTTCAGAAAAAATTGGCTTCATGCCTCTGCTGCTTTTCAGTGGGTGAAGGCTCTTTACATTGCAATCCTAAGACAAGAAGCCATTTTTCTTCTCCCAGCTAAAAATCATTTTAATCATCGGTGAATCCCTATCTCTTATAGGACTTCAAGTTTAGTTTCAAGCTTCAGCACTCATTGTCAGTCCCGAAAGATGGTGGTATTCCTTTGCTAAAGTACACAACTACGATTAGGACAACAATGTTTAGGTAAAGACACCTCGTGTCCCCTGCATGCAGGCTGTGCCCTGACCAGCTCCAGGAAGAACCACTTCTAGTCATCATCATTTTTTGATTAGCATTATTTTTCAGGCAGATGACAAAGGCCTTGAGGAAAGACCGGCTTCTCCTCATGGACACAAATGGGCCATATAGGTTAGCAGCATGTAAGTGTAAGATGAAATTTGACTGAATGTATAATTTAGTAGTGTATTTCTTCATTCCCAAACCCATGAACACTGCTTTGGAAAAGACACAAAACCAAACCTATCTGGAACGTTTGAAGGAAGCTGAAATTTAAAGTGATCTAAATTAAGAATTAGAACAACTAGGTAAAAATATGAAACTAAACGCAAGTTTTTAAAAAATTATCCTAGAAATATAATTAGCGGGTTAAGAATCGCAATGACCTTAAAGGCAGACAGGCTTAATCCACTGATTTTTTTTTTATTAACAGTAACTTTACTAACAAAACCAAGCTAAGAATGATCAGAAACCCAGACCATACTATTAGTGATTTAATTAAGAGTGTATAGAAAATCTTTTCAAGTTCACATATTGTCTCAAGATGCAGCCTCACTGGAAGAAATTGTTCAGTCTTTTAACCTTTGAGAAGCATCACCTCCCCTCTATGGACAGTGGACAAATCACCAGGCTGGAACAAAGCACCTTGGAAGTTGGACATAAAATTCAGCTGTCTGGACAAAAGTGTTAAAACAACAGTTGTTTTGACAGAGTTAAAAGACCTCTAACAGAAAGTTCACTTTTTTATCCTTCCTATTTGTGTTTTTATTTATTTTTTTAGAGTAAGCAAATGGGGAAAAAAAAACAAAAATTATCCTGGCAGAGGGCTGACCTCTATTTTGTGTAATTTGTAGCTAAAAAGCTCACGGGCTAAAACATGTAAATATATGCAAATCTGAGAGCAAGACCTCAGGAGGGAACCCACCAGGAGAGATTGAAGAGAATGTGGGCCATATACAGAAAAACCGCTGGGGCTCTTAGCAACCTGGAAACCTGAAATGAATTATTATCTGGGTCTTATTGTGACCTACATAGTGTCCCAGCAGCATGTTGGCATAAGAAGAAATTGGGGGCTTAGGAACTGCTTATTTACTTGACCTTGAAGATCCGTGACCCAGCAGGATGACTGCTGGCTCAGTCAAGTGAGCACACTGCCATAGCTACAGGCCAACCACATCATGCTAAAGATGGCTACCATGTGCTATCATGGACAAAGGCAGCCTGAGCCTATTTCTTTTGCTGAGTTTTTCTTTTATTGGACTACGCCGTATCTAAGTTGGAACCATTCCTGGTCACAGCAGTAGAAGAAATGCAAAATGTACACCACTGTTGTTCATACTTTGTTCAAGTCTACTGGCTTTCTTTTTTAATTATGTCACAATAAGAAGAGAAACAGAGCGTGAATTGCAGATGAAAGTAGAACAAGGAATCAGTTGTGTTGCATAAAAGATCAATGCACTTTTTTTTTTTTAATGAAGCATGTAGATGAATGGAAATGGGAAATATTTGTAGCAAGGCAGAGAGAATCAATGGAACACTTCTTTAGACCTTAAGAATTCATAGCATCAGACTGATCACTTTAAAGAGCAGGAATGAGCCAATCAGAGAACATCAGTTTTATCTGCACGGGTGTAGAGATGAGGAACAGAAGAAACAAACTCACAATGCTACTTAGAGTGCTGGAGCAGAGCTCAGTTCTCCAGATGCATTTGCCCCACGCTGCTTGCAGCAGTAAATGTTTCTCCAGAGGGTCTGTGAACATAATTTTGTTTTTGTGGCATTATGAATCAGTGGAGTTCTGAGCAAGGTCAACTGAGGTAAAGGTAATGTCTCTTAGCTTTATTTTTCCCTTTGGAGGAAGAATCTGTTGAGGGACCAAGTTATGCTATCCACTTCGGTCAAGGCAGACATGAGTCATAGCTGAAATTGGATGCTACACTTAATTTGGCTTGTGTAGATTTAATGTATAATATGCCTCTCACAAATGGACTCTTTCAGAAGAGTCAAATCCTGAGATGCCATGATGAATGGAAAATGTCCAAGGAACCCAATTAACACGAATGAGGAAGTTATCAAATATGAAAACTGTAGGTGAATTAACTGCCATCTAGCAAGTTATGATGTGATGAATAATGGGCATCTGGAGTTCTACTAATGAGCATCTAATGGAAAAGATGGAACTGGCACCAACAAGTTTAATCCCCAAGAATGTGTAAAACAAATCTAAGCCAAAAAGCAGATCTTTAGGCACCACATCCTTTGACCTATAATAGGCAGCATTTTACCTCATAGGTGTGTTACCGGACAAGTCAGTCAGCTCACATGTTTCCAAGGGACAGAAATCTCAGCCTTGAAGCACTCCAGCCATTGCTCTTTCATCTTAACTGTTACAGCACATCTCAGTGTTACTGTCCAGAGGTCACCCACGTCAGTGGGATGACCTATACTTAGCAAGGTAATCGCACAGAGGAAGGCAGTGGTGCGCCAGTGACTTGCAAGTAGCATTGCAAAAACTTCTTCATATGGCACAAATATCACCCACAAATGGACGTACTCTGTTTTTTTTCTTCTTCTGGAAAGCTTTTTATTAAAAAGATACCTTTTAGATAAAGAATTAGCCTCATTTGTCATCAGAATAAATGAGTGCCTATGAGGAGCAATTTGAAAGATTCCAAAACATCTCCTGAGCACAGTTTGCTGCTATTGTTTAAAATGTCACCATTAAAGGTTTGTTGCATTGCTCACTGTCTCTCCTTTGGGATATGGATATCCCCCCAAAAGGGAGTATGTGCAGTCCTGTAAGACAATGGCAAATATTCACAAAAGGTATTAGTGTTTTTCCAACAAAGTGCTACCATGGAGAGAATTTTTATGAAGAGGGACAAGAAAACAAAAATGTTCTGATTTTAGGCCACTGCGTAAAGGGAACCCATGTTGATTGGCATCTGGGGTAGCCATAATGTGAGTCAGTAGATTCAGCGAAGGGGATAAAAAAATCCCAACTACATCCTAGTGGTTCCTCAAAAATATCACATTCTTTCTTGTATTAAATCTTTGTACAAGTTATTCTCTTCTCATGGAAGTCTCCTTAACCTATGCCCGGTTCCTTTCATTTATCCTGGCTAACTGAAAACTTTTTAAGTTTAGAGCAATTTCCTTATTCTTTTCCTGTTGTTTCAATGCCTGGAATATTATGTATGCCCAATAAGGTTTAAAATGATAAGTGAGGAAATTGGAGTTAGGAAAATATTTAAGATCAATTCCACTTAGTTCACAATTTTGCCTTGGCCCATCTTAATTAAATGAAGCTTATTTTCATAATGTATCTACACAAGTAAGTTGAAAGTGCATTTTGTTAGAAAAAAATATTGCTAGTCAACATGATTATACCAATGTTGCTGTGCATATCTTAGAGCATCCTAATGTTATTAAAACAAATTCTAGAAAAATAGGAACTTATCAATGTGATAAGTTTTCTAGTTTATCTTACGTAGCTACTTTTAGGGGTCTCTGAGATTTTCTAACTTCTTTTTTAATGAAAAACCTTCCAAATTCTAACTTTTCACTTAAGAAAAAAGTGCTTTTGTCTAAATATTTTGCTTCCTTTCAAATCTCTTATTGCAGAATTATAAATATTTTTTAAATAACCTTATCAAGAAGAGGTAAAAAAACATATTTAAAATTACAGACCAAAAGCTTTTATCCAGGTAAGCAATTATTGGGATATGCACTACTGTCCCAATAATAAACCTCTAGTTAACATGAACTAGTGAATCAAGAGAGAAAAAGAGTCTATATTCTCAACTTACTAATGATTGGTGGCCTCCTTAGACTAATAGTAATGAAAAACTAGGTTTTAGAGCTTTGTAGTATATTCATTTCCTTTTAAAAGAAATGAAATAACATTTAAAGCCTATGCATTGATTTTTCCCCCTAGGAAAATGTTCTTAATGGACAATTTAATAGGAGCTAGGTGACAGGTACAAAAATGACAATATAGAATCCTGAAATTCTAAAGGGGAGTGGTTCTCTTTCCTAGAGTGAATTAACACAAAGATTAGAAAATAGTTAACTTTATCATTCAGTTAAGTAAGCTTCTGTTAAGTGAATAAAGCTTTTGAACCTAAGAACAATAAACAAGGGCTTTGCTCTCCCTCTGTGTAAAGGAATGAAAGAATAAAGGGGAAGAGGAAGGAAAAGAATAAAGGAAGAAAGGGACCTAATATACTATAGAAGGATATTTACATTTATAGTTACCAGTGATGAGTCTTAAAATGACTCGGGGTAGCTTCTGATACAAGCTTATGGAAGATGATTCTATAATTTGAACTAAAGCCTTCAAAATCTGCATGCATTGGATTCAATAATTTCACTTCTAAGAATTAATCCCAATAAAATCATCAAATATCTAAGCGTGCTTAGATAGGAATGTCCTTTGATATTTTGTTTTTTGTAGTAAAGCAAACTTATGAAAAATAAGTGTTTGGTTAAATAAATAATGATATTCCATGATGACATAGATATATATTTATTGACATATAAATGTTTTCACGGGCAAATGTTATTGATATAAGAATGTCTGTTATATTTTATTATGCAGAAGTAGATTATAAACTAACATACATTGTATAATCCCATGTTGAAATATGCATTTATGTATTTGTATATCTTTCTAAGAATATTTTATTTATGTATAACACATAAATAATATACACCTAAGACCAAACCAAAAAAGAAAACCAGAAACTAAAAATGGTTATCAATAGAGGTTGGAATTTAGTTTTTATATTTCTATAGCCTAGCTATTAACAGTTGGAATGACACAGGTAATAAATTTAAGAAAAAAATTAAGGAAATTTAAAAATTTATTATAGATATTAAAGAAAAAGTATAAAATGATGATGATGGTACTTGCCTTTAATGTTGACAACACAATTTTTACCTCTTTAGTTTCATTCCAAAACTAGGAAAAAGCAATGATGGCTTTGCTCTAAAAGTTTCCTCCTGCCTAAGTACTTCCCTCAGACTTACTATTTATTTACCACATCTTCTGGGGCATGACTACAAATTGGTTCCCAACTCGGGAAAACACAAACCCCCTGAACTAATATGTAAAACAAATTATTCCATCATCCTATGGTTAACAATGGTGGAGAATTATTAGTATTATAAATAATATTCAATTGAAATTTTAGAGCAGATATGGCTCTGCCTGAGTCATTTATTGGAAAATCATTTGTTTCACATCAGTTTTGGCATGGAGTATTCACCGTGAATTATGTCGTTATAACCCAGTTTATTATATTTCTGTTTGTTCCATTGTGTGTATATGTGTCTTAGGCTTTAAAAAGGGAATTTGTGCCCTCAAAATGTATTATGTAACAAACTATGATTCATGCAAATCACCTTGATTTGTTTTCCAAAAATGTCGCTGGCTTCAATTAATCAGTTGCTATTCATTTCATATGTTTCGATTGCACTCACAACAAAAGCTCCAGTGGGTTATCACTTACATAGGGGACTGGCCTCTAGAGACTATGAAAGACACAACAATCAGACATTATAGCAAGCATACAATTACAGTGTGCGTCCCCACAAACTCCAGTAAATCACACATCACATTACGTTGGACTCCCACATCTCTGAAGTTCTCCCTCACCCGAGACACCTACCTGCTGTAATCACAGCGTTCTGCTCTGCATGGGTGCATAGCTCTCACCCTGCTGAGACCTATTCCATGACTCCTGATGTGCAGCAGGAGTTGCCAGGCAGATTGCTAGATCTATGTTCTGTCATGACACATGAGGATCTTGAAGTGCTGGACTCCTGTGTGTGGACTTTGTTTAGGGAAGAAGGGAAGTAAAAGCCACATGTCCATATCAATTGTGCTTAGACATATAGGTAACATACAATATTTCTGTGCAGCTCTTATTACTCAAAATGGAGAAAATGGACATAGCCAGAGACTTATAAGAGATGTTATAAACTAGGTTCAGAAAATGTTTACTTTCATAAAGGTTTTATTTTAATTATTAGGCATCTTAAAACAAAATTACCACTCCTGCTTTTACTTAAGTGTCACATCCTATCCCATAGGATGAACTAATAATAATGGGCTGGGACTCCCATTTTATAAGAGGTATACTATTATTTATTTTCCTAGCAATAACAGGGTACTTAGTGTCATTTAAAATAGAAGGCATTATTAAAGCAAAACCACTTTTCTATGCCAGCTATTTATAAACCACATATGAATAGTTCTAAACTATAGGGTACCAAAATGACTAATTGTACAGGGTAGGTACTCATTAGGAGCAAAAGTGCCCACAAAAGGAAGATTTCGATGTGGAGTTCTGATATCCCTCTGTTAGCCGTGGCCAAGTCACTCTGATGACAATGACGCAAGATCTTATTTAAGGATATTTCTCCTGGGGCCAGTTATTGTGGAAATAAATAAAAGTCAGAAGGATGTAACATTAGACATATTCTCACCATGTAGGGATAGTGTGTCTGAACTGGGTTAGGAGAGATTGCAGGCGAGAAGACAAAATAACAGACGGCCATTCCTGTGGCATATAACTGCAAACTCTTACATGGTTGTCTATCAATAAAACAAACCTTAATTTCACTTAGGTAAAGACCACAACAGTAGCTGGGAAGTATTTCAAAGGAAAATTGAAGCGTCAACATTGTTACCATTGCATGTTGGCACTTCCAAGTTTCTCTTCTCATTCTTCCAATTCGATGCATTAAAGAAAGGAAGAGAAAATGAAAGTGAATATACATTTACTTATTGAATTCCTACCATGTTATTAGTAATCAGAACCGCACCTATGGCATTGAGTGCAGTAGTTACAGCAAATCGGTGAAGGATAGCAGTCCCGTATGAGTCAGGGAAGGCAAATGACTGCAGGCTTGGAGCCAAGCTTAGTACTCCAGACTGCAATTTCCTTCTTTGCCTTTGGAAAAGAAGAACCACTTAGCTGGAAACTGTGATGAAATATTTGCTTTATTGAACTCCCTATTAAAAAGTTTTCTTGCAATATACGTAGAAATAAAACTTACCATTTAAATGATGTCCTGATCGCCAATTACTGTTAGGAACTAAGAATATGGCAAAGAGACATGGCATGTGTGATTAAGTTAGATATTGACATGAGATTACCCTGTATTATTAAGTGGACCTTGATGTAACCACAGGGTCTGGGTGAGAGAGCAAAAGAAGTGATGAGAGAACCAGGGGTTGGACTGATGTTCTCTGAAAGTGGAATAAGGAGCCAGGAGCCAAGGAAGGCTGGTGGCCTGTAGAAGCTGGACAAGGCAAGGAAATTAATTCTCATTTCTGACTTCTGATTTCCAGAATTGTAAAATAATGTGTTGAAAACACTAATTCACAATAATTTTTTACAGTGGCAATAAGAAACTAATGCAACCATCATCCCTGCTCTAATAGTTAAACAAAGCAAAGTACAGACTTAGAGTTTTAAACATATCATAAAGCTAATGATAAATGAAAACCCTAAGACAATTAAATTTTAAATTGGACAAGACTTTCCTAAGGAAGAATCATATGGATGCTTTTATTGATAAGAAAACAATAGTAAAAAGAGAAGGAGAAACTAGTTTTCCATGGATGGAGGTAAAGAGAAATCAGAGCAACTTTCAACAAGTGTTGAATAGATATTGTAGGTTAGTATGACAGAGTGGATCTGCACCTGCCTTCCAACTCTTTTCCACAAGGCCATCACTAATTGCATGGGGACAACATTCTAAAGGCTGGGAGCAAGAAGAGAGCTGAGAGAGACCTCCCCTTAGGCACATAGGCCTTCACCCGTCACCAAAGCACAAAGCAGAGGAGACCAAAGTCTGCCAGCAGGAGGATGGGGGGTTACAGAGAGACCGGGGTAACCCTGAGTTACACTGGTCTTTCCCTTATCCCATGGTTGTAGATCACTGAAAGGTGGGAGCAGGGTAGGAAAACAGACATTGCTTTAGGTGCACCAAAGGGTTAAGGAAGCAGGATGCACAGAGAGGTCCTCAGATACGGAAAATCAGGACAAGTGTGGTGAGCAATAAGTACTTCCAACAACTCAAACTGTTGGGAGTTGAATTATAAAATCTCAAAGTATCTCTAGAGAATGATTGGGGCTCATATTTCAAGCCATACTGAAAAGAAAGTGCTGATCTTGACCTCAACATATTTGAAGCCAGGAGAAAACGAAATCTAACTAAATCTACCACAAAGCCTATGTTCAGTGCACCTGAAGATTAGCCTGACTCAGCACCCATCTCAGTGGCCTGGCAGAGGAATGGAAAGCCCTTGGCTGGCAGTTTCTACTGTTCTTGACACAAAATGATTGCCATAGAATAAAAAGTACAAAACAGGTGAAGTAGAAAATGTGACCAATAAGGAAAAGGCAGAAAGAGGCTGACAGATGACCTACATATTGGATTTAGCTAAGAAGAACTTTAAAATAACTGTGATAACTGTGTTTCAGAATCTAGTGAAAGTTGATGAGATTAAAATTTTCAGAATATAAAATATAAAACTATAAAAAGAGCTAAGTAGAAATGCTAGGGCAATAAAAGCAGTGTAAAATTCATTCATGGGGCACAGGGGCATACTGTACACAGCAGAAGGGAAGATCATTGATCTGCCAAGAAACAATAGAAATAAAAAAATACAAAGAGAAAAAATATTTAAACTGTATGTGGAATCTAAGACTGAGTGATATCAAATCATCTAACATATGTATTATTTCAGTTCCAGAAAGACAAAGAGAAAGGGGAGAGAAGGGGAAAAAATGGGGGTAGGAATAGGGCAAATAATTATTTGGAAGAGATAACACCTGAGAATTTTCCAAAATTAAAAAAATACCAACTCACAGATTCTAGGCATAACATATTCAAACTATGAAAACAAAAGAGAAAGAAAATCTCAAGAACAGCCTGGAAAAATAAACCACATTACATGTAAAAGGAAATGATAATAAGAATGAAAGTTGACTTCTCATCACACACAAAGAAGTAATAATAATAAAGGAAGGCAGAAGTCAATAAAATAGCATTTTTAAGTACTGAAAGCAAATAGAATGCTGTGTATAGCAAATATAGTCTTCAGAGACAAAAGCAAAACAGACATTTCAAATAGACAAAGTCAAGAGGATTTGTCTAAATCTGAATTACACAACAAGCTCATGAAATAATTTTAGTATAAAAGACATAAAAATAATATAAGATAGAAGTCTATCTACTTCATCAGAAAAAATAACAATGTGGGTAAATGTAAGCAATATATATATGACTTATCTATTTATATATATATATGTATATATATAATCTATGTATTCATGTTTAATTGAATGTGTGTATGTTTAACTTAGGTAGATTTATACTTAATTTTTAAGACTATTGCTGATGTAAAAATTAACAATGTATTTAAGGTAATAAGATATACGGAAGTAAAATATATAACAAATCACAAAACATAGCAGGGAGGTTAAATAGAATTATGTTGTAAGGTTCTTACATTGTATGTACAGTAACATTTAAAAGTTGACTACAGGGTTGAGGACTTCCAGTCAAGAAGGAGGCATAGGTAAATACAACTTACCTTCTCACACAACCACAGCAAAAATTACAACAAAACTACAAAACTATCACCCAGAATGGAGTTATCAGAAAATCAAGTTGTATAGATGTCCACAACCAAAAAGAAGCCACATTCATTCAGATGGGTAAGAGGGGTAAAGATGAAGAGATACAAAGATGCAGAGATGCAGGTAGGTTGCTTCTCCACAGGCAGCCCCACACCCACATATGCATTGACACCATATCTGAGACCCCATCAACCTGGTTCTTGCAGGTTGCCTCACCCTGGAGGTTACCTAAGGCTCTACCTTATCCAACTTAGGGTGTACTTTTCTACATTAGGCCACACTAGTAAGACAAGGAGTCAAAGCAGCTCTACCTAATAAATAGAAGCAAACACAGGGAGGCTGCCATAATGAGGAGACAAAGAAATATGGCCCAAATGAAAGAACAGAACAAAACTCTAGAAAAATAACTTAATAAAGTGAAGATAAGCAATCTATCAGATGCAGGGTTCAAAACACTAGTTATTAGAATGCTCAAGGAACTTGTTGGGTACTTCAATAGCATTAAAAAAGATCCAGGCAGAAATAAAGGTTGTACTAAGCAAAATAAAGAAAACATTAAAGAGAATCAACAGTGGTATGAAGGAAGCCAAGAATCAAATCAATGATTTGGAACACAAGGAAGGAAAATTTCAATCAGAGCAGCAAGAACAAAAAAAGAATTTTTAAAAAAGAATGCAGCTAGGGGTTAGGGTAAGGAGCTTCTGGGACAATTTCAATTGTACAAATATTCAAATCATAGGGGTACTCAATGGAGAAGAGTAAGAGCAAGGAATTGAAAACTTCTTTGAAAATATAATGAAAGAAAACTTCCCTTATTTGGTAAAGGAAAGAGACAGACAAGTCCAGGAAGCAATGAGTCCCAAACTAGTTGGATGCAAAGAAGCCTACTCCATGATCAGTTACATATAGGGGAATTCCCATAAGACTATCAACTAATTTTCCAAAAGAAACTTTGCAGGCTAGAAGGGGCTGGCAAGAAATATTCACAAGGATGAAAAAAGCAAGGACCTACAACCAAGATTATTCCACCCAGCAAAGATGTCATTTAGGATGGACAGATAAAGTGCTTCCTGGACAAGCTAAAGCTAAAGGAGTTCATCATCACCAAACCATTATTACATGTAATGTTAAAGGGACTTATTTGAGAAAAAGAAGCTCAAACATGAACATTAAAATGGCAATAAATCCACAACTATCAACAACTGATTCTAAAAGCAACTGAGCAAACAAATGAACAGAAACAGAATCATAGATGTGGAGATCTTTGGATGGTTATTAGCTGGGATGCGGAAGAGGAAGAATAGGGAAGAGGTGCAGGATTAAGTACAAATTGGTAGGTTCAGAATAGTCAAGGGGATATTAAGAACAGTATAGGGAATGAAGTAGCCAAAGAACTTTTATGCATGACCCATGAACATGAACTAAGGTGATGGGTGTTGCTGGAGGGATTGGGGGGGGGGGTGTAGTGGGTGAAGGGGAAAAGGGGGAAAATTGGGACAACTATAATAGCATAATAAATAAATTGTATTTTAAAAATAAAAGTTAACTATAAAAAGTTAGGGATGAATATTGTACCCTTAGATCATGAACTAAAAAGTGATAAAAAGAGTCCATTAAAAAAATAAAGTGGAATTCTAGAACATATTTGATCAACCTAATAGAACACAGAAAAAGAGAAGCAGGAAGATCAGATGGTACAAATAGATGATAAACACAATTATGTAAATAATTACATTAGGTATGAATGTACTCCATGCAAGGGCAAAAAATTTCAGACTGGATTAAAAAGTTTTTTAAGACCCAATTTTACATTGTCTTAAGGTAAACACTTTAAGTGTAATGAGCAGATAAAGAAACAGAGATAAGTTGAAACAAAACAGAGGGAAAAGCTCTTGTAACAAGAAAAATAGACATAGACCAAAAGGAATGTCATTACAAAGATAATTGCCATGTTAATAAAATAGTGAATTTGAAAAAAGACATTTTTAAGTGATAAACATGCCAATTTATTATAAAGCTATAAGAATTGAAAATATATATGCACTTAGTGACAGAACTTTGAAATACATGAACCAAAATTTGTAAGAACTAAAGAAAGAAATAGACAAATCCATAATAATTGAAGATTTTAACAATTCTCTGTCAGTAATTGATAGACTAATAGAACAATTACAATAAAAAGTAACGATATAGAAACTCTGAAAACCACTGCCAACCAAAAAGAACAAATTAATATTTATAGAATGTTTCACCCAACAACTTAGGAATACAAATTACTTTGAAATGCACATGAGATAACCAAGTTAGATCATATGCTGACTTGTAAAAGAAATATAAAACTGTCAAGAAAATAAAATCATATGAAGTATTTCTCTGGCCACAAGAGTAATGAATTAGAAATAATATGCAAAAAACCACAAACTATTTGGGAAAATAAGTTAAAATAAGTTACACACATGTAAGTAATTCATGAGACAAAGAATAAAACACTATGAAAAAATGTTTTAATGATACAATAACTATATAAAAATTTGTATGGTGCATCTAAGGCAGTACCTGGAAGAAATGTCTTTATTTGCACTTCTGTGTAAAAAATTAAAGTTTAAAATAAATCATCTCAGCTCCTTATTTTAAAAAGTTGGGAAAATTGGGCAAAATAAGTTTTAAAATAGAGAGGAAAAAATAAGATAAAATAGAAATCAATGCAATAGAGGACAAAAACACAACTAATCTTAAATATTTGTTCTTTTAAAAGAGTGATACATTTTTTTAAATACTAGCAAGATTGGTCAAGAAAAAACATGGAGAAAACAAATTACTAGTGTCCAGAATGAAAGAGGGATAACCATTGAAATGTAACTAAAGGGATGTTTTAAACAATGATATGCCAATAAATTCAACATAGATGAAATGAAATTCCTTGAGCAATACATTTTCCAGAAACTGACATAGATAAATTTTTAAAATAACTGAATAGCCCAAAATATAACAGGAGAAATAATCTGAATTAAAATTTTACACATTCACATACAAAAATAACAGAACAAAAACAAAAATTTTGAGTTCCACATGGTTGAGTGAATTCAACTAAACATCTCAGAAAAAATAATACAAACATGCACAAATTTTTTACAAAATAGAGGAAAAGAAAACTAATAATTTTCGACTCATTCTATTGGGCCACAATATGCCTAACTACAAAACTGCCAGGGATGTTATCAAGAAAAAATGTTAAAGGAAATAAAACTATATATAAAATTTGTTCATGAATACATATATATATAAACATTCTCAAAAATATTAATAAATTAAACCAGAAATATATAAAATGGATCATATGTTCCATAATCAATGGCATATATACTAGGAATCCAAAGTTGGATTGAATAATCAAAAATCAATGAATATAATTTATCATTATATTCATTGATCATTTTATTATCATTAATGTAATAAAAGGAGAAATTATATGATGGTGAATGCAGAAAAGTAATGACAAAATTTAACATTTATGATAAAATTCTCATCAAATGAAAAATTAAAGATTTTTTCCCTCAGTCTAATAAAGGGCATCTATTAAAAACATACAGAAATTATCAAACTTAATGGCAAAATATTTTGGTGTATGGTGTAAATGGTGATCTAGTTTCATTTTTTTGGTACATACCAGATCAGTTTTCCCAACACCATTTATTAAAGAAACTGTATTTACTTCATTATATGCCCTTGCCTCTTCTGTCAAATATTAATTGACCATATAGCAGTGGGTTTATTTCTGGGCTCTCTGTTTTGTTTCATTGATCTACATGTCTGCTCATATGCTAGTACCAGGCTGTTTTGATTACAGTGGCTTTATAGTATAGCTTGAACTCAAGTATTATGATCCCTCCAACTTCGTTCTTCTTTCTTGAGATTGCTGAGGGTGGGGTCCTTTTTTTTTTTTTTTTTTTTGGTTCCATATGAATTTTGGGGATATTTGTTCTAGCTCTGTGAAATATGCCATTGGTATTTTAATAGGAATTGTATTGAATCTAAAGATTGCTTTGGGTAGTATGGACATTTTAATGACATTAATTCTTCTAGTCCATGAACACATATGCTTCCCCTTATTTTTATCTCCCTCAATTTCTTCAGTATCCTAAAGTTTTCTTAATACGTGTCTTTTACTCCTTGGTTAAATCTATTCCTAGGTACCTTATTTTTTGTTGTTCTTGCAATAGTAAATGGAATTGTTTTCTTAATTTTTCTTTTTGATAGTTCATTATTGGTACATAAAAATGTCATTGATTTCTGAGTATTGAGTTTGTATCCTGCTACTTTGCTGAATTCATTTATTAGGTCTAGTAGTTTATTGATGGAGTTTTCTATAGGATTATCATATCTGTGAATGACAGTTTTACTTCCTCTTTTCCAATTTGAATACCTTTTATTTGTTCTTCTCTGGTTGTTTTGGCTATGACTTCCAGTACTATGTTAAGAAGTTTCTGTCTTGTTCCCAGTCTTAAGAAGACCACTTGTAGTTTTTTCCAATTGAGTATAATGCTGGCAATGAATTTTTCATACAAGGCCTTTATTATATTGAGGTATATTCCCTCTTTTTCCAGTTTGTTGAGAGTTTTTATCATAAATGATGCTGGATTTTATCAAATGCTTTCTCTACATGTATTGATAAGATCCTGTGATTTTTATACTTCATTTTGTTCATGTGGTGTATCACATTAATTGATTTGTGAATATTGTACCAACCTTGCATTCCCAGGATTAGTCCCACTTGATCATGGTATATGGCATTTTTAATGTATTGCTGACTTTGGTTTGCTAATATTTTGTTGAGGGTTTTAACATCTATGTTCATCAGGGATATGGACCTATAATTTTCTTTCTTTGATGCATGTTTATTTGGTTTTGGAATTAGAATAAAACTTGACTGATAAAAAGAGTTTGAAAGTCTATCCTCCTTTTGAATTTTTTGGACCAATTTGTGAAGGACAAGTGTTAGTTCTTCTTTGAATGAATGGTAAAATTCACCTGCATGATACATAAAAATCCTATAGGAAAATATAGACAGTAAAATTTCAGATATCTCATGTAGCAATATTTTTGCCAATGTATCTCCTAAAGTAAGGGAAACAAAGGAAAAAATAAACAAATGGAACTATGTCAAACTAAAAAGCTTCTGCACAGCTAAAGAAATTATCATCAAAATGAAAAGGAAACCAATTGTATGGAAAAATATTTGCCAATGATACATCCAAAAGGGAGTTAATTTCCAAAATATATAAAGAGCTTACATGACTCAACACCAAGAAGTCAAACAACACAATAAAAAAATGGACAAAGGACCTAACTAAAAACTTCTCCATGGAGGAGAACATATAGATGGCCCATAGACATGTGAAAAAATGTTCAACATGATTAGCCACCTGTGAAAAGCAAATTAAAACACAATGAGATACCACCTCGTGTCTTCCAAAATGGCTATCATTAACAAATCAGCAAACAAGTACCAGCAAGGATGTGGAGAAAGGGGAAACCTAGTAAACTGTTGGTGGAAACACAGACTGGTGCAGCCACTGTGGAAAACAGTATAGAATTTCCTCAAAAAAATTAGAAATGAAACTGCCTTTTGACCCAGCAAGTCCACTTCTGGTAATACGTCTTAAGAACCCAAAATCACCAATTCAAAAGAATATATTCATCCCTATGTTCATAGTAGCATTATTTGCAATAGGCAAGATCTGAAAACAGCCTAAATGCCCATCAATAGATGTGTGGATAAAAAAGCTGTGGTGCATTTATTCAATGGAATACTCTGCAGCAGTTAAAAAAGGAATTCTTACCTCTTGCAACAGTATTGATGGACCTGGAGACTCTTGCTAAGTGAAACAAGCCTGTCAGTGAAAGATGAATACCATATGATCTCATTCATATGTGGAATCGAATGAAGTAAATAAACTAACAAGCAAAATAGAATCAGATACACAGAAACATGGAACAGACTGACAGCTGTATGAAGGTAATAGGGAGGTGGGGACTGATTGAAAGAAGGTGAAGAGATTAGCCAAAGAACATATATGCATGACACATAGACATGGACAACAGGGTGGGGATTTCCTGAGGGAATGGTATAGGGCTGGGTAGAGGCAGGAAGGAGAAAAAATAGGGACAATTGTAATAGTATAAACAATAAAATATTTTTTGAAACACTAAAAACAAATAATTTTTAACATAATAACAAAATACTGACTTTCAGCCTAAGCAGTATGTCTTTTCTCATCCTTTCTATCTTATCATTATAGTTACTAGGAGCTTTTTCATTGCAATAAAGCAAGAAAAATAAACAAAAGGCATAGATTTAAAAAGATACTAAAAAGAAAACAGTTGGTTTTTCACAGATAATATAATTATATATTCATAGAAAATCCTAAGAAGTCCAGAGTAAAAATAGTACTAAAACTAATCAATCAATTTAACATATTTACAAGTTGGAATGTTGGCATACAAAAATTTCTCTTTATCAACCAAAAAATGAAAAATAAATTTAAACATATTCCACTTATAAAGACATTCAAAAAATCAAATACTTATAAATAAATTCACTAAAGGATTTGCACTATATAGGTCTTGAAATTTGTAAAAGATTGCAAAGAAACTTAAAGAAAATTTAAATAAGTGGTAAGAGAGAACATGTTCTTGATTGAAAGATTTTGTATTGCTAAATATTCGTTCTTCCCAAATTGATCTATAGAGCCCATGCAAATAACAATGTCCCAGCAACATTTTTAAAAATAATTGAGACAGTGGATTTAAAATTTGTGTGGAAATGCAAACTATCATAAAAAACAACCTTGAAAAACAAAAACAAAAAAATGTTGAATAATTTTCACCTTTTGTATTCAAGACTTTATTAAAATTAAACTAATCAGAACTGTTTAAACTAGGATAAAGAGAAGTAAATATAATAGATCTACATATAAGCAGCCTTTGATTTTCAAGGAAGCACAAGATTCTTTGGGAAATCATTTAACAAATGATGCTGAAAAGACTGTAAAATTGTTTGGAAGAAAAGGATTCCTTGGCCTCCACTTCACAATATACTCAAAACTCTATTCAGCCCTAGCTGGTGGGGCACAGTGAATAGGGCACCGGCCTGCGAACCCAGGAATCACTGGTTTGATTCCCAGCCAGGGCATATAACCAGGTTGCAAGCCAGGTCTCCAGCCAGGTCTGTGGCTGGGGGCAGGTGAAAGGCAACCATACATTGATGATTCTCTCCCTCTCTGCCAATCTCCCTGCCCCTCTCTCTAAAGATGATAAATAAAATCTTTTTTAAAATACCTATTCAAAATGGATTATAGACATAAACACCAAAACTAGAACTATAAAACTTATAGGATAAGATCTTTGTGACTTTAGAGAAAAATAATTTTAAGGTCCAGAAGGATATATTAGAGCATACTCCTTGGTATTTACCCAAGATAGTTGAAAGTATATACCAACAAAAAGAATGTTCATTGTATTATGTAATATAGTTGCAGTTTGCAAAGAGAGTAGAATTTGTGTTGTCACTAAAAACCAATAAGTAAATATGTGAGATGATGGATATGTTAACTTACTTGGTGGTTTTAATTCTTTCACAATGTGTATGTATACAAATCATCACATTGTACACTTTAAAGATATTACAATTTCATTTGCTAATAATACTTCAATAAAGTTTGGGAGATAAAAGAACTCTTAGAGACATTCTTTTCCTTTTTTTTTTTCTTTTCTTTTTTAAAGATTTTATTTATTATTTTTAGAGAGAAGGGAAGAGAGAGAGGCAGAGAAGAAGAGAAACATCAATGTATGATTGCCTTTCACCTGTCTCCAGCCATGGACCTGGCTGGAGACCTGGCTTGCAACCTGGTTATGTGCCCTGGCTGAGGAATTGAACCAGCGACCTTTGGGTTCTCAGGCCGGCTCCTTATCCGCTGTGCCACCAGCCAGGGCAACGTTATTTTCATAGTAGCCAAATCTTCCAAAGATTTGACAAACAAATTAAGGCATAGTTATACAATAGAATGCTATTCGGCAATACAAAGATAACAACTACTGATTCATACAACAATGTGCATGAATCTCAAAAATGTTTAGTTGAGAAGAAGCAGCTATTTATATAACATCCAAGAACAGGTATAACTAATTTGTTGTGAATGAAATAAAACAGTATTTGTCTCTGGTCAGGACAATTGACTGGATAGGGGCATAAGGGAACTGTCTGGGGTGGTGAAAATGTGGTGTCTTATTTTGGATAATTGGAAAATGGGAGTATAGAATTGTCAAAACCATCAAATGGACTACTTGAGATCTAACCACTTCATTATATGTAGAGCACGCTTAGTTTTATTGTAACCAAAAGTTATGGACTCACTTATCTGATACACTAAATAAGTCTGTAACATGATAACAATTATCTTTTGCAAGCATATCTAAGAAATTTTTAAATGAATCATTTATCCTAAATGTAATTAAACTTCCACAAATTGCTATTATTTATGGAAAATAAAAGGTAGTGATCAGAAGAGAGGGAAAAGGGGGAGAAGGGGGGAAAGAAGGGGAATAAACTTGTCAACGAATTAGTATAAATGAACCATAAACATGAACAACAGTGTGGAAACTGAATGTAGGAGAAGGGGAGGTGGGCAGGACAGGGGAGAGCAATGAGGAAAAAGGGGGGATGTATATAATACAGCAACAATAAATCAATGAAAAAGATTTTTTAAGTAAAATAAAAAACAGAAATGTTATTTGATATGGCAAGGAATAGTCAGCTAAATCCAAAAATTAGAGTATTTGACAAGATAAATGATCTTATTTCTTCTGAATAAATATCTTTTTTTTTTTTTCAATGTATGGTTGCTTTTCACCTGCCTCCAGCCACAGACCTGACTGGAGACCTGGTTTGCAACCTGGTTATGTGCCCTGGCTGGGGAATCAAATCTGCGATCTTTAGGTTCGCAGGCCGGCGCCTTAACCACTGTGCTACCAGCCAGGGCTAAATATCTTTTTTTTTTAAAGATTTTATTCATTATTTTTAGAGAGATGGGCAGGGAGGGAGGAAGAAAAAGAGAGAAACATTAATGTATGGTTGCCTTTCACCTGTCTCCAGCTATGAACCTGGCTGGAGACCTGGCTTGCAACCTGGTTATTGAACCATCAACCTTTGGGTTAGCAGGCTGGCACCTATCCACTGAGCCACCAGCCAGGTGAATTAATATCATTTTAAAAGTGAGAAAGACCTGTTATAGATGAAAAGAAACTTAAGAGATATACCAACAAGAACAAGTGTAATTGTTTAGGCCCTGTTCAGATCTCTTCCTGAACAACCAACTATAAAAAACACATTTTTGAATCAAGTAAAGAAATTTGAGTAAAGACTAGATATTAGATAATAATAAAAAGCTAGATATTAGAGGATAATAAAAAACACATTTTTGAATCAAGTGAAAAAATTTGAGTATGGATGAGATATTAGATGTGATAATGATATTGTGGCTACATTAAAAATAATTTTCATCTGTTAGCAATGTATAGTGAAGTAGTTAGAGTGAAATAACATGAGGTCTGATATTGTTTTTAAGATTCTAGCAAAAATAAAAATGTAAGTGGGGGGGATAACTGAGAAAAGGTTAACAATTATTGACTCCAGGTGATAGGAACATATGAATTCATTGTACTGTTTTGTATTACTTCATGTATGTTGGTGGTAATTTTAAGTTTTAAAATTAAAAAACTTGCCCTCACTGGTAGCACAGTGGATAAGGCGCCGGCCTGCGAACCCAAAGGTCGCAGGTTCGATTCCCCAGCCAGGGCACATAACCAGGTTGCAAACCAGGTCTCCAGTCAGGTCTGTGGCTGAAGGCAGGTAAAACGCAACCATACATTGATGTCTCTCTCCCTCCCCCTCTTTCTAAAACTAATGAAATTTTTAAAAATCTTAAAAAAAAAGAAAGGAATAACCTTAAAAAAAAAAAGTTAATTGATTATTGTATATGAACACAGGTTACTTTTATGCTTCAATGAAAGCTATGCATGGCTATCACTCAAGTTCTTACTGGGTTTCCAAATTCTTACTTAATGGGTTTCCAAATTATTTCCAAATTTTTATGTTGTACTAATGAATTAATTAAAGGAAATACCATAGTTACAAAACTAACCTTTTTATTCCTTTTTATAGTACATCATTAAATGAACTTTATATATCATTATATACTTTGTATATTTATATGTATTTGTTCTTTGAAAAAATTAATACATTTTATAAAACCCTAACAAGATTGGCCAGGGAAAAAAAACCAGATAAATACAAACAAAAATAAGATATATATAGATACGTATCTTATAGCCAGGTATAATTATTTTTATTTCCCCAAATCCAAACAATAAACTCAATCTCTGTGAAGGCTTATGAATTATTTTCCAAAAAGTTTTCTGATTTCTCAAATGTATAAAGTGAATAAAATTGATTTTTGGTAATATCAACTTCTAAATTCCAGTGTACAGCCTTAAAATTATTACTGAAAATGTACAGAGGTAAAAGTAGAGATAAACTGTCTTTTACCATTACACTGACCATCTAAACTTGACACATTGACAATATCTTAACTTTTCATTCAACAAAGTCAAGACTCCAACCTTTCTTCAGATCTTTCATTAGTACCTCAAAGGACCTCTTCCCCAATACTTGCTTTTTATTTTCATTTTACCTTTTTAAAGCACTCTGAATTGTTTTTCATATTAAAATATGTAGTCACTAATAGTTTCTTTGGCAAGAGTTTGTCACATATTGATTATGTGCTTCCATTTTTAAGGAAACTTAATTATAGGGTAATTTCTCTAATAGAAGTTAATTTTAGGAAGAAATCAATCACCAGCTGTGACCCCAATAATTGAGCCTAAATCTCTGGATCAACTTTTTGGATTATATTGAGTAGGGTCCAAAAAGAATACAAGATAGATGCCAATTGAAAATACACTGGTATACAAGTAATACCATTCCCAATTTTGGCTCTGTTTCTAATAAGCTGTGTGATCTTTGATAAACCATCTCTCTCTGACTTCAGTTGCACCCTAGAGTGAGACAAGACTCAGATAAATTTGTTATAAATACAATCAAAAGAAAGCCAGCTTTCTCAAGGCTAGAAGCCTGGTTTTATTGATGCGTTACAGACACTCACCCACTCACTCAACACCCTAATGGCATTCAGGACTCAGTTTAATGGCCACTAACCATTCCTCATCCCACATTCCCCACCTACCCATACCCATCTGCCTTCCCAGGGGATTTGATCTGCACAACTTTTAGGAATCTATTATTTTTGGTTTACATTTCTGCCTTTGGGAAGATTGTGAGTCATTGTGCAAAAATCCCTATTCTTAGAAGCCAAAAAACCTAGTTTCCTCAACCTAGGCCAAGAATCCAAAGTCTTGAAATCTATTTCCTCATTCGTTATAATGAAATCAATGTTCACCTCCCCCATAGTGTTACCCTGAGGGTTAAGAGACATCCCTCGGTTTTAGAACAGTGTCCAGCACATAGTAACATCTTCATACATAGTAGCAATTCATATGGTCGTAAAGTTATTTTCATGCATCTCTGTTTCCCACACTCCCTTGTAAGTTCCTCAAGGATAAAAATTGTTCCTACTTAGTTCTTTGCATACAGTAAGGTCTTAAAAATAGTTTAGGGAGAGAAATAAAGAGCAAGAAAAAAAGACATTTTAAGTGGATAAGAAACATTGAATAGTATCTCAAGTCAAATACGTTCATTTAACCCAGAAATCAGGGAGTATGTATTGCATCATTAGGTTCTCTTCACAGAGAATCCCACCCAGTATAAAGAGTTCAGAAGGATGTGTGTTGTAGAAGAAATGCTAAATGTATGAGTTGTGTTTTTTAGAGAAAGTAAGAGTAGTTTCTCCTAGCTTTGTGGCCTTTCATTTGACACACCACATCCAATAAATAATTCGGTATTGAACAAAATAAAATCCCACTGATGCACTGACTGCTTCGCTCTTCAGCAGTTAGTACTACCATTTTTGAACTTCTGGAGCATGACGGGTGTAGAGAAAGAATCTAAAATGAAAGGGCAACTTTAAGGAAGCAAAAGCAGAAGGAGTTGAAAGAGATGACAGGTTAGAGGTCTGGGTAGCTTTGAACGATAAGAATCTTATATCTACCTGGATGTCAATAAAAGATACCTTGTGTCAATTTCACCTAAACAACAACAACACTGGCATCTTTTTTTTTTTTTCATTCACAATATTTGCCTGCCTGATGAACTCTATATGTAGTTACATTTATAAGTAGAACAGGAAGAGCAGAGTAAATCCTATTTCAGTGAAGAAATACTTACATTTGAAGCCATTCCAGAGTCCACGAGGCCATGTGGACAACTCTCCAAGTGCTCTGAGCTACAGAATTGTCTGAAATGGCAAAAGCTACAATCTCAAATGTGTCGAGTTAGATAAGGTCTGCCAGGCTCCCTGACCCAAATTGGATTCAATATTCCAAGTCTAGCTCATATCCAAGAAGATAAATAATTATTCCCATACAAAATAAACATGGGGAAAGATCCAGACTGATAAATAATGATGTATACATTCAATTAGGCAAAGACAAGGCAGAAAACAAGTTAGAACATAGTCCTGCCAAAATGGTCTAAATTGGCATATTGCTGCCTTGTAGTTATCCCATTTATTCACATTTTTATGGTTTGATTGCAAAAATAAAGGTTTTTATTGCAAATAGTAGTCTTACAAAATATGTAATTTTCAGATTTCCCTTTTTTTCATTATTGCAAATGGTTCTTTCTCAGTATGTCTGAAAGAGACTATATAGCCTGCCCTTACCTAATATTGTGGAAGTTTATACTTATAACCTAAATCTTGACTAATAGATGCCAAATAATGAAGCCCTCTCTGAAAAGTTCAACCTCTATAAAGCAATAGATTCCAACAGGATATAGGACTTCAGGTGCCATCAATTGAAACTGATGTTTATCGCATAATCTGGCTTTACACAATTTATTTATGTACATTGCACTGATTGCAGAATAAAAGTATAATAAAATAGATTTGCATTTATAACCTAAGGATACTGGAAGTAGCCTAGAATTTCTGGGACATATCCAATTCAATATAATTTTATTCTTTTTAGCAACTTAAATGTTGTTTAATTTGTATACTTTTGTAAAACTTTTTTTTATGCAAATCATTTTTTAATTTGGGTGTTGTTTGCTTGATTCTGTCCATATAGCAGTTCTTTATTTTATTTTATTTTATTTTATTTTATTTTATTTTATTGTTGTTGTATTACATCCATCCCATTTCCCCTCCTCTCTCTCCCCTTACCCATCCACCCTCTCCCCTCAAAGTCAATCCTACTTGTCCATGTTCATGGTTCTTCCATGCTAGTGCCTTGACTAAATAGCTCCCCTTCTTTGCCTCCTCCTTCCCCCTTTCCCCTCCCCTCTGCCCACTGAAGGTCTATTCATTGTATTCATGTATTTGGTTCTGTTTTGCTTGTTTGTTTGTTTTATTCATTAGTGTCCTGTAATGGGTGAGATCATATGGTATTTGTCTTTCACTGACTGGTTTATTTCACTAAGCATAGTACTCTCCAGTTCCATCCATGTTGTTGCAAAGGGTAGGAGTTCCTTCTTTCTTTCTGCTGTGCAATATTCCATTGTGTAAATGTACCAAAGTTTTTTGATCCAATCATCCACTGATGGGCACTTAGGCTGTTTCCAGCACTTGGCTGTTGTAAATAGTGCTGCTATGAACATAGGGGTACATAGGTTCTTATGAATTGGTGTTTCAGGGTTCTTTGGGTATAGTCCTAGTAATGGAGTTGCTGGATCAAAAGGCAGTTCCATTTTTTAGTTTTTTAAGGAAACCCCATACTGTTTTCCATAGTGGCTGTGCCAACCTGCAAAAACTTTTTATATAATAAATTTATAACTCAGAAAAAAATCTCTGCAAGGGTAAGAGTTCCTGTTTTTGATTTAGAAAAATAGTATTAGCATGTTTAAGATGTATTTTAAATCTAAATCTCTTTCTGCTTACACTACTACCCCAGAAGGAAAAGTCTGTCCTGAAGACAGCAGACCCTTGCACCCCCTTCCACTCCCAGCTGACACCATCTAGGGCAAACTAGGAATAGTTTGAGCCACTGACCATTTACAAACTGGCCACTGCATCCTATTACACACTGTGCTTAATTCTAAGCAAATCAGAATGACTTAAAGCCTTCCCGGTTAGTCCTTCAGGGTTGCGGAGACAACTTTGTTTATATTAAACTCTCTAATAAATGAGAGGACTTAGCCGTGCTAGTTTCTTCTAACAGTTTTGGCAATATCCGATGAATAAAGGTGCTCTACAGAACACAGGAAGATGCAACTGTTTCCTGCCGGATAACAGCAGATGGAAACCAAGAAAAGCTTTTCATTTAGGAAAATTTTCTTGAATGACTTAATGGAGGGTTTTCTCCTCTCCATTTTGTTTTCCCTTTCTGGAACTCCCGAAACCATCAAACATCTTACCCTTTCTGTCATATGGTTTTTCTCTTTGCATTTTGGTTGCACTTTCTTGTTAGTTTCCTCACATTATATTTCTTTTCTTTCTGGTACATCTATTTTATTTTACATTAATTCTTTGTGTCTCTGATATGTCTTTGTATAGCAATGTATTATTTACTCAAGAATGCTGTATTTTGCATTTGTGAGGAGACCAATGATCTTTTTCTTCTTCTTCTTTGAAGTTTCTGTACTCTAGCCTCATTCTCTCTCCCCCGGGTTGCAATTTTTAGTTTATTTGAGTCTGTAGCTTCCACACTGAGGCTTTCCTCAAAAGTCTAGTGACCTTCATTTCCTACCTGTATGCAAGCATGATTTGAGGGTCTGAGCTCCAGAACAGGGCTTCTAAAAGTGAAACAGCTGCTTCACTGTCCCGCGGTGACTTGGCTGAGTTGTTCTACCTGCTAAAACTGACATCATCATCTTTATTTCGTCTTAACCTATTGAGAGCCCCAGAGAAGAACCCTATAAGCCCCTGACCAGAGGATGCAATGTGGCTGCCAGAATTCTAGAGACAAAGTGGAATCGAAGGTCAGAAATGGAGAGACCTTATTTGGGTGGAAATACTAACTCATGTTTTTTTAATCAGCGCTCCCAGGCTCAACCTGAAACAGACTCACATCATCTTGTTTTTAGCCCTACCTTCATCTCCACTTTTAGGATCACATATGTTCAGGAATTCTTGAGCCTTTTAGGTTACTGTGGTATAAATCAGGTTATTTTAAAGTTTTCCTGGCTGCTGACTTAGGGTCAGCTTTCCAAGCTCCACTCAGTCAACCCTCACGTATCTGCTTTCCAAATTCAGAATTGTGAGGCAATTGTCCTTCACCAATTCTTAGGCCTTGTGAGCTTAAGCCTGTGGATTTTAATGGTGCAGTACTGCTCCCAGAGTATATTGGAAATCTGTTCAGTACTGCTCCCAGGGGTATATTGGAAATCTGTTGAATGAGTGTGTTTGTTTTTGGCTATCGCGATGATTCTGGGTTACTAATGCTGTTCCAGGGGCATGAGACAACTTCATTTTCGTCATTCTATAAATATTTTGCTTACAAAATCATATCCCAGTCCACTCTCAGAATAAGACTCCTGGCACTAGATACATTTCTGAGATACAGACTCTGAATTCTGCAGAAATGCCTTAAGTAAAAATTAAATATTTTTTTACTTAAAAAATTTTTTTCATTATTTTAAAAGAGAAGGACAGGGAGGGAGGAAGAAAGGAAAAGAACATCAATGTATGGTTGTCTTCCACCTGCCTCAAGCTAAGGACCTGGCTAGATACCTGGTTTTGTGCCCTGACTGGAAATCGGACCAGAGACCTTGGGTTCACAGGCCAGTGCCAATTCACCGAGCCATAGCAGCCAGGGCATTTCTTTACATTTTTAAAGGGAATTTTGCTTTCTTATTTGGCTTAGCTGTGATCACAAAGAAAATTTTTCTTTTCCAGTGTCTATTAATCCACTCAGAAATGCAAATTAGTTATGTTGATTTTATTAACAGTACTTTGAAAAATTAAGCAAGCTGAGTTTGCAGAAATGCTAGCTGTTTTTGTTTCATTTTACATTTTTAATTGCATCCTTTGTGAGAATGCATAATTAGGCCTTGAATCTAATTCATGATAAATATAATTTATTCAAATATTTAAAATAATTAATGACAGCCTCAAAAAAAGCAAAAATAACAAATTTTCCTGCAAAACAGTTAACAAACTTCAATTTATTGTCTTATTTGGCTCAATCAATTCTAAAACAAGACTCTTCACTAACATATTCAAAACTGAGAAAGGAAAGAAAGGAAGAGCAAAGTTACATTTATTCAAAATATAAAATAAAATACTATGTGATGGTAGTGGCTATTCCTTAAAGGGACTCAGTAGTGGTAAAAGAGTAATTCCCTTACTCTGCCTTCCTCACAAATTTAAAAGCCACAAATGGAGAAGAGAGGAACTCTGATGCAAATAAGGATTCTCTTTCAATACCTGGAAATTAATATTTCTATCTCACACAGATATTTATGTTAATGCACATCTTATTTCCCCTGCTATTTGCATTGTCTTGCATTATTTCACATCAGTAATAGACTTCCAGAAAAGGATTAAAATAATGTTGCATTTAGTGCTTTATCTTCAGAATTTCATGTAAGAAGCAGAGGCACTATCAAAACTAATTAACCATTATTTTTCTGCAAAGAAGGATAAATGCACATTGGTCATATTACACTAGTGACCTGTCAGATAATCTTGATAAATCATTTATACAATATTCTATTGGCCTGCAAAGAAATAATATTTCTTTGTTCGTATTTTTATTTTTTAGGTTCAATTATTGATAATTGTGAGTTTGTTGTCTTTTTAATGTTTATAATTTTGATCCTCTTTTTCTTAAATAAGTCCCTTTAACATTTCATATAATAATGGTTTGGTGATGATGAACTCCTTTAGCTTTACCTTGTCTGGGAAGCACTTTATCTGCCTTTCCATTCTGAATGATAGCTTTGCTGGATAGAGTAACCTTGGTTGTAGGTCCTTGCTTTTCATCACTTTGAATGCTTCTTGCCAGCCCCTTCTTGCTTGCAAAGCTTCTTTTGAGAAATCAGCTGATAGTCTTATCGGAACCCCTTTGCAGTTAACTCTCTTGTTTTCTCTTGCTACTTTTAAGATTCTCTCTTCCTCTTTCACCTTTACATTTTAACTATGATGTCTCTTGGTGTGGTCCTCTTTGGATCTAGCTTGTTTGGAACACTGTGCTTCCTGGACTTGTAAGCAAACAACCAAAATAGGGCCAGAATCATAGATATGGAGATCATTGGGAGGGTTATTAGTTGGGAGGGGGAAGGGGAGGAAATGCAGGGATTAGAAAATATAATTGGTGGGCACAAGATAAACAGGGAGAAGTTAAGGATAATACAGGAAAGGATGAAATCAGAGAACTTATATGCGCAACCCATGGACATGAACTAAGGAGGGGTCGAACTGCTTAAGGGAATGGAGGTCTTGAGTAGAAGGGAGCAGAGAAAAAAAATAATTTAGGACAACTGTAACAGCATAACCAATAAAATATACTTAAAAAGAAAATATGGCCCTGGCTGGTGCCTCAGCGGATAGGCACCAGCCTGCAAACCCAAAGGTCACTGGTTCAATTCCCAGTCCACGTACCAACCAAGATGCAAACCAGGTCTCCAGCCAGGTTCTTAGCTGGAGGCAAGTAAAAGGCAACCAAACATTGATGTTTTTCTCCCTTTCTTTCTCCCTCCCTGCTCTTCTCTCTGAA
Organism: Noctilio leporinus; assembly: GCA_004026585.1. Taxonomy (NCBI): domain Eukaryota; kingdom Metazoa; phylum Chordata; class Mammalia; order Chiroptera; family Noctilionidae; genus Noctilio; species Noctilio leporinus. Next base: position 100,164 of record PVIW01003313.1, read on the forward strand.
AATAATGAATAAAATATTTTTTTAAAAAGAAAATATGACAAAATATTAAAATAATTAAATCTAGGGTGAAAAATAATATTTCTTATCTAACTTAGAACAAATTGATAATATTTTGGGGAAAATTATTTTTTCAGTATATCATCATCAGTGGACTAACAAATTTAAACTGTACAGAGCAATCCCATTCACTAAAGAGTTAATATAGGGTATATCTACTGTGGCCACTTCATGAGAGTAAATCAATTGTTATGATAATTTAATTTTTCAGCTATTTGCATAGAATCTACCTCATTGAAGTCATTGGAAAATATTTTTGTTTGTTTTTGAAGTTAGCTTAAGTAATATTGCTACTTCATACTTAATAAGACCATCCATGTTATATTTTGAAACATGATTTCAATGCCTAAATATAATAAAGGCCATATATAACAAACCCACTGCCAGCACCATACTCAATGGGCAAAAACTACAAGTTTTCCCCTTGAGGTTGGAAACAAGACAGGGATGTCTACTTCCATCTCTTTTATGCAATATAGTACTGGAAATCCTAGCCATAGCAATCAAATAAGAAGAAGAAATAAAAGGCATCCAAATTGGAAAGTAAAAGTAAAACTATCGTTATTTGCAGATGACCTTATACCAAATGTAGAAAAACCCAAAAAATCTACAAAGAAACTACTAAAACTGATAAATAAATTCAGCAAAGTAACAGGATACAGAATTAATACCCATAAATCAGTTGCATTTTTACATGCCAATAATGAGCTAACAGAAATGGGATTTTTTAAAAATCCCATTCATAATTGCTACAAAAAGAATAAAATATCTTGGAGTAAACCCAAACAAGGATGTAGAAGACCTGTACTCAGAGACTTATAAGACACTGAAGAAAGGAATAGAAGAGATACAAAAAAGTGAAAGCACATAGTATTCATGAATAGGAAGAGTTAACGTTAAAATGTCCATACTACCCAAAACAATCTATATAGATTCAACTCAATTCCCATCAAGATTCCAATGATGTATTTCACAGAACTAGTAAAAATATTTCAAAAATTTATATGGAACCACAAAAGGCTCCACAGAGCAACAACAATCCTAAGAAAAAAGAACAAAGTTGGAGGAATCACACTACCTAAATTACAGTATAAGGCCATGGTAATCAAAATAGCAGGTACTGGTATAAAGACAGACACATCGATCAATAGAACAGAATAGAGAACCAAGAAATAAACCCACACCTTTATAGTCAATTTATATTCAAAGAGGAACCATAGCCGTATAAAACCTACTGTCAACTGTACACACGAGGGATCTTGGTGGTGTACTTCTTTTGAGAATCTAATGCTGGGAGGTGAAGCTGAGGCCTAGCACTGGGCAGTGGCTGCAAATACAGATTATCATTCACAGAGAGCTCTGACTGCAGAGACCATAATAAATCAATTGCCTGCAGACTCATATCAAAACCCTATCAGTGAATGGCAAGTGGCAAGTAAGCTGCATCTGGCAGACTATAAAACCATCCCTCCTTATGAACTAAAAACAGTTCAGGGCAGGTCGTTGTGTCCTAGGTCCTAACAAAGGTCACCCTTTACCTTCACTGAGCATGTCTCTTGTCTTTTTTGCATCTCCAATAGTATACCTTTGGAATAGCAAGGTAACTTCCCTTTTTCCTAGACCCCTTGAGCACAAGCTGGGACCACAAATCCCCTCATTTGTATTGGTGTCATGTTAACGGTTGACTGTCAACTATCCCTTACTCACCTCTGTAAGAGAGGCTTGTGTCTATCATTGTACTTTTTATCCAATCCCAGAGGTTTCCTCAATTTGCTTTCCCTGCCCCACTAATCTACCACCAGTGGACCTCCTGGAACCCCCTTAGTGCTCCTCCTCTGATTCTAATGCGTAAAATAAGATGTTAAACTGCCCTCCTCTGCGGCATTTCTCAATCCATTGAAATATTGTTTCCCGGCAATTGTTAGTTTGGCTCAAATAAACTCAACAAAGCTTCTCCATAGGTTTGAATGTTTCTTACATTGACAACTGGAATTTTATAACTGGATTCTGACACAAATTCAGGTGTTTAGCAAGAAGAAAAAAAATCTTACCTCTTCACAACAGTCTCCTTTTAAAGGTCTGATAGACATACAGATGAATGTTATAAGGGTTTTAAATGGCATTTACAAATCTTAACACTAGAGGAAAAGCAGTTGCCTGGGCTGTGCATCCTACTTAATAGAACTACTAATTTATTTTAATCCTCGTAACATTCCAAGGGTGAAATGATTGGTAATTTTAACATTAGAAATGTCCCAGAAGGCTTCCTCTATTATATTAAAAAGTGTTATAATAAAAACATTTAAGAGCAAAATTCAAATTAATATGGACATTGACAACTATGTACAATAACAAATAAAACATGCTAGCAAATAAAAAAGAGGTTGGAAAAACACACATCAAAATGTTAATTGATTTGTGAAATTATAGGTGATTATTTTCTCTGTGTGTTATTTTCTCTTAATAATTTGCAGTTTCTATAGCAATAATGTATTTTGTGATAAAAATTAGTAAAAGTTATTTCTAATTGCTAAGCACAAATAAAAAGATAAATACACTTCTCATTGCCCTGCATACCTCTGTCTGAAAATGTTATGCATCTGACATAGACGATGTTTTAATATGAGCAGAACATATGCACTTTAGCTAACTTTAAAAGTGCTTTTTGCATAAAGCAAACTAAGGGATCTGAATATCTTTTTTCTTTCTTAATTATGAAAGAGTTTTCTGCTTAGATTTCTATTTTTCCAGTACAAAACATGTGTGAGTTGAGCAGCTGTATCAACATTATTGAAAATGCATATACTGGCAATAGAAAATTAAGCAGAGGCAGGGCATATCTTACATGCATCTAGATTCTGTTCCCTAAGGACACTGACCGCTCAATAGCATTGACAAGACAAGTCATTTGTCCTAAGATGACCACACTACCAACATTGACCTTGACTTCATCAAAAGTAATGTGGCCAGATCCAGCCTCTTAACCTTCTAAGATGCTGCCAAGTTACTCATCACCACTCTAGTCCTAGAAGAGGTTTCCTTATTTTTGTATCCAAATTTCTACACATCTCTTACACTATCTACAAACCTTGAAGTTTTCTGCCTTGGAAGGCAAGGGCCTAGTATTCCAGGGCTTAATTTTCAGGTGTTTTGAGATATTCTTTACAGTCTCAGGTTTCTAATGTGAACTCAGATGGTTACACTAAGTAGCTGCAACCAGCTGCAGAAAAGGGGAGATAGGAAAGGGGCAGGTAACACAGGCCAACAACCATAATAGAAGAGCATACATAGCCTCAGCATTTTTCTTTACAAAGCTCATTTATGAACTAAATTTATAGGAATATAAAGAAAGACTTTGCAAACTCAGGTGGAGGGCTGTTCAATTTCTTCAGAGGAATTCCAGACCATCAAGGCAATGCCGTATTATCAATACTTTAATATTGATGTGGGATTCCAAAGCAAACCTTGAGGCGTGGCCCTGAAGATTGCATTTTCATTACTTTTTAGGCCCTCTCTGACTTAGTTTGCCTTAATAAAGCCCTTGTCTTTCTCTTCAACCCAGTTCTTTTTTCTGTTTTTTTTTTTGTTTTGTTTTTGTTTTTGTTTTTTTTACAGTGATATTGTTGGCTACTAGGTGGTGGTTTCTTGACCTCACCAGAATAAGAATTCAAGGTAACTGATGTAAAAACTCAGTAAGCATTTATAATTATTGTTGTTTCCATCATTATCATAGCCTACCTGTCTGCTGATCTCTCTTGTCCCTCAAAACTTTCTGTTGTGTATCATATCAAATTTTAAATCCTTTCATCCATTCTACACCCAAGGGGTATCTACAGACCAGTGGCATTGGTGTCCCTGGGAGCTTGTTGAAAATGCAAACCAAACCTGCTGAATCCCAACCTACCTTTGACAAGGGGATTCATAGGCATGCTGTGTTAGAAGCCCCTGTATTAGAGGAGCACTCAAGGTTGGCACCACATGGCTCATTCCAGTTTTCTTCTAATCCTCTCATATGCCCCCTGATCCTAGCAAGCTAATCTTCATAGTACCTCCCATGTTGTGCTTTCTTCACACACTATCTGCCATTGCTTAATGAAATTAGTATTTTTTTTCTCCTCTTCTGTTCAGATTTTCTAGTTCTTCAAGTCCCCTATATAGCAACTTATTCTTTGAATAAGAGTATCTCTTGGATATTGTTTGTCACTGTTGTTCTCTGACCTGACCACAGCACTCACTAGCTTTGCCAAACACACTGGTACTTAATTTTATTCAATATACCACATTATTACGAACTTTCCTTTTCTTTCTGTCTCACATTTACCACTTTTACGTACAAGTTGTATTTCCATGAAAAGATCGTAGGAACCATATCATACAGCCTCTACTCAGGATTACTTTCACATGTGGTGCTTTAAAAAATGTTGGTGCCCTGGCAGAGCTCAGTTGGTTGGGCATCATCCTGAAAAGCAAAAGGTCACTTGTTTGATTTCTGGTCAGGAGGCCACCTGCCTAGGTGCCTGTCAGAGTGCATGAGGAAGGCAACCAATCGATGCTTGCTTTCCCTCACATCGATGTTTCTCTCTCACGTTGCTGTTTCTCTCCATCTCTTCCTCCCTCCCATCCCCAAGCTCTAAAAAAAAAATAAATAAAATCTTTTTTTAATGTTGTCAAATTGATTTGAGCTAATGTTCTCAGACATTAAACAGTAATCAAAATGTGAAATCAGGAAAAATGACAATATATTTAAAAACTGTAATTTTCCTGCTTGTAAAATGTATACCTTGTAACTGATTCTTAAAACTGAAATTGTGAGGATCATGGGGATATTTTTCAGTTCCGTAATTGCATTCTTCAACTCCGTGACTTCTGTTTGGCACTTTCTCACATTTTCTGTTTCTTGGATGAAGTTGTCACTGTGCTCATCCATTCTTCTACTGAGTTTGGGGAGCATCTTTATGACCATTACCTTTAACTCCTTTTCAGGCACATTATTACCTGCTTTTCATTTAGCGTTTTTCCCCCCATTTATCTTGCTTTGGGTTTGGGACATATTCCTTTGTTTCTTCATTTTGCTTGACTCTGTATTGGTTTCTAGGTATTAAATAAACAGTCATTTCTCCCAATAAAAAGTAGTGGCCTCATGTAGAAGAAACTCAGCCTTTACCCCTTCTGTAGCTCTTGGTTGTTTCTCAAACCTTTGTGATTCTCCAAGCAACCTATTTTATTTTGAATGACTCCCTATAGTTGAGGGTGTGGCCAAGTCCTGTCAGTGTCCCAAGGGGAAATTCTCAACCAGCATCTAGTTTCTGAGATTCAGGGGGATTAGAAGCTAGACCCTGAGGCAGCAGCTTTTAAAATATGCAAATATATTCAGTCCTATGGCTGCAAGCTTTAACTCCACTGAGCACTTAGCACTCTAGAGAGGTCCCCTGGATGGCAGTCACACAATGCAGGTATCCAACTGAGTGTAGGATAAACTCTAGTCTTGAACACACCAGTGTGCTTCAGTGAGGCAGAGGAAGAGCCCAAGGATGGCATCCACCAGCCTTCCTTCCCTAAAGGGAGCTCTGTAGGCCCAAAGGTGAGCCAAAAGGAAGCATGTTCCTGAGGACAAAATTCCAGAAGACTGGGGTGTGTTTTAGACGGCTCTCTGCTGCACTGGAAGGGGGTGGGGGTGGGGGGGAGTCAGTCCTGAGGAAACCAGGAAGGCAAGCATCTCTGATCACCAGGGCTCTCATCAAGGAGAGCAGCCACAAAGATCGTGGTACCAGAAAAGTGTAAAAGCTTCCCTCCAGGAGATACTGGAGGTCCAGAGAATGACAATGGGATAGTGGAAGATAGAGCCCCCAGCCTCCATCTGGAGAGCGCTACAGCAGGCCAGGCATCAAGTCAGACCCAATACTCCAAAATGAACAAAGGAACTATCCCCACCTTAGCTGGGCCCTGGGGCCATGAGCTCCAGAGCCCAGTCTTTGAAAAGCTCTTTCTCAGATCTTTATAGCCTGAAGGGTACTGTGGCCTCCAGTCTAGTTGATTATCCAAGCTAAATGTTTAGGAGGCTAAAATGGAGATGGTTTTAAAAGTTGGGGGTGCTGGATGGGGGGTTTAAATGGCTTGCTGCTCATAGAGAAACAGTGGGTTTTTAATTCCCTCCTAACTGTAGGTCACCAGGGGTTGGGAGTAGGGTTTATGGAAAGATTACATCCTGGCCTCTCCCACCTGCTTCCATGTGGGCCTTCTCTCTCCTCCCAGATGATAGATTTTATATGTTTGTTTGTTTCAGATAAAGTTATTCCATATGTATTAGCTGTAGAGTCAATGTGTTCAAGAGAACAGGTGAGTTCAGGATTCCCTTTCATCACCCTCTTAACTTGGAACATCGGAACACAGGGTTATAAAAACACAGTGGAACTACAGCATTCAACACCTGTTGAATAAATTATCTAATTTTATGTTAATTTGATCATTATTATTATCACAAACAAGGCAAATTTCCAGGAATGTGGCATAGAGCAGGGCACAAACATAATGAAATATCTGCCCTTGTGAGTGTTATATCCTAGCCTTCTATGTGTAAAAGTGAACCTTGTATTCTGACTCTACATTTAATAGAAATACAATTCCAGAAAATTGGTCACACTCAATTATTCCTATCACCAGGGACCTATTACTATTAAATATTTTTAGACTGTAGGATTTGAAAGTAAAATAGAAGGCATTTAATATTATCTTACTGTTATGTCTAATATAATTTTTACATGAAGGAAAAAATTTTACCTTCAGCTTTTAGGCAGTAAAAAATAAAAGGGACTTCCTTAAACAGATCACACGTAAGCTGACTTTATCATTCAAAATGTGTTTGTTTTGTTTTGTTGAGTTTGAATTCCTTCAAGCAACATGTGTGCGTTAGTGTGCACATATATCTTTTAAACACCGAGTTCATAGACCACACTATTCCTTTTTTTGAAAACATTTGATCAAAGTCTACCATGTAGTAAAGTTCACAGACCTTAGGTATAAAGCTGAAACATTTTTACAAACCACGTAACTATCATCTAGACCAAGATATAGACTATTATAAGCACCTGGAATAGTTTTTACTGTTCCCCATCAGTGCTTACTGCACCCAAAAGGTAACTACTAAGCTGACTTCTGTTCCACAAAATCAATTTGCCTATTAAATGAAAAATATAGGATACACTCTTTTGCATCTGGTTCCTCTGCTCAAAATGAAACCTGAGAGATCCATCTATGCTGATGTGCCTGAGAGTGGTTTCTTCATTTTCATTGCTGTATAGATTTACCATGAACTAATATATCACTGTTTATATCTACCCAGTCCAATGTTGATGGACATTTGGATTGTTTCCAATTCAGGGATATTACACATAATGCTACTATTAATGTTTTAATAAACATTTTTGTTATATATGACATTCATTTGTTTGGATCATGGAGTTATGCATGTATTTATGTAGATACTACCAAGTTATTTTCTAAAGTAATTATACCAATTTACTTTCCATCCATTATTATATGCCATTTAGAGTTGTTCCACATCTTTGTCAACACTTAATATTGTTCATTTTTTTTCTTTTTAGCCATTCTGATGGGCATGTAGTGATATCCCTTCTCAATTTTAATTTGCATTTAAATTGCATTCTGAGAAACTTGTTATCTGCTTGTTGGCACTTTGGATATGCTTCTGGAACATTTTTTGCACATTTTAATTGGGTTGTTTTTATTTTCTCATTGACTTGCAGAATTTTATTTCTGGATATGTATCCTTTATGTATGCATTAATCGACATCCTCAAAACTCACATGTATTTGAACAACAAATATATATTTCCTACTCACTTTACACGTTGTTTGAAGATTTGTTGCAGCTCTTGTAAACATTGCTAGGAAAAGCTGGACTCAGCTTTTCTTATCTTGACTTGACTTTATAATCTCCTTCTAGAAAACAAACTATAGATGAGCCCACTACCTGAGATGCTCTGTTCTAATGCTTAAAGGTAAAAGCAAGAGGTTAGACTAGCAGAAACAAACAATGCCTCTAAAAGCAACTATTCAGTCATGAAAAACATCATGTCCATTTTCATGCCATTGGCTGAAATAATTCATAAGATTGAAACAAAAGTCATTGGTATCCCTACCTATCCACTCTCCATAGCAGGGAGAATTAGGGAGACAATGGCACTCACAGGCAAACAACAGTGAACAAATAATGCAGTATACCACAGTTTGACATGTACAAAATCCTTCTCCCACTCTTCCTTAAAAATGTCTTACATGAATAGAAATTCTTAATAATAATTAAGCATAATTTAACAATCTGTTTATTTATTAGTTGTACCTTTTATATACAGTTTAAGAAATTTTTGCCTCTTGTAAGGATATGGCAAATATTCTTCTATGTCAAGAACTGGAACTTTTTCTGTAAGGGACCAAATAGTAAATATTTCTGCTTTACAACTTTACAGTCTGTCACACAATCATTAAACTCTGTCATTGTAGCACAAAAGCAGCAAGAGATAATATATAACTAAGTGGATGGGCTATATTCCAATAAAATATTATTTACAAAGATAGGTAGCAGATTGGATTTGTCCTCTAGATCAGTGGTCTTCAAACTTTTTGGTGCCAGGGACCAGTTTCATGGAAGACCAGTTTTTCCACAGGCCAGGGGGGCAGATAGACTCTTTAACCCTAAACATAACTCTTAGCACCAACCCAGAGGAATAGAAATAAGAGCTGATGAAGTCTGGCTCATCTAAAAGTCCTTTTCTTTTGGAGGATGATTTTGGTGCTCTCGTGCCTTCAAAAGGTTGTTTTTTGGTTTTGTGTGTGTGTGTGTGTGTGTGTGTGTGTGTGTGTGTGTGTGCTGCTTTTTAAAATTAATTTACATTTTATATTTGTTTTGTGGGGGAGCTAGTGTAGACAAAAACAAAACCCATGACATTACCTTTTGATTTCTACCTGGCCCAATACATGCATTTATGCATTATCCTTGTACTCTATAAACACATAAGTTGTTGATCACCGTATTTTTGAGTCATGCAATGAATGAGTAGGCAACTTGAAATTACGTATCTCTTCATAAGAGATTGCCAGAACTCTTGCCCTTTGGACCCTTCAACATTCCTCAATATAACTTTCACACCCAACAGAAGGCATGTCCTAAATCTGTCTAAGTACACTTTTAGCATTATTTATTTTGTTTCTATTAATGCAAATGCCTTGGCCATTGTAGTGAGCCTTTGAGCCCAATTATGAGATTTAATAAAATTATTATAGACTGAAACACATGGGGAAAATTAAGGGTATTGATTATCACACATAAAACTAAAAACTAAAATATCTGGATTATATGTTACAGGTCTGTCTTACCCTTATATGTCCAATCAAGATTTATTTTTATCCACTGACCAGTCTGACCCAATTTCTTATCATTCTCCTCTTTTTCTTATGCCACAATGGCAAGCTTCCTCCATCCCTTGTCGACTTAATTTGTGTGAGGGCTGTGAAAAGAAGCTAAGTAGTTCTGGCACAGTGAAGAAGTGTGAAGGTAGTGCTGCCCAGGCAGAGGACACAAGCGCTTTACCATGGTATACTGTCACTCTGATGTGAGCAATGGCTATGACCAAACAGATTGGTCTGGGTTTTTCCTCTCATTATTTTAGCATTCTCTCCCCTTGCCATGTCCCAGGCTTCTTTCCATTGTAACCTTTTGATTACAGTGCAGAATTGGGGAGAAGGACGCACCCGCTGGAAACCAAGCAGTGGCTCAATTATTTAAAGCCACTTGGGTATTCCTTTACTTGTTTACAGTTCAACTGTGGCTATGTTAACTCATGGAAACTGCCGTGAGACAAATTTACATCAAAACAAACAGTTTCCACCCTTGCTCTAAAAATCAAATGGGAAGATTTGTTTGAAATGAGGAGTTAGTGGCTTTACACAATACACTAAGAATGTATGTTCACTTTTTAGATAAAGGATAATATATTTTTTAACTACAAATGCCTCCAACAAAACAGACAAAAAACACCTAGCGTGTGGAATGGAATATAATAGGCATCCAAAGAACAATACCTCCTTGCTGACAAATGCAAGTCTCTGACTGGATAAAGTTTCCTTGAATATTTGTGATGAATAAAACTTATACGGGGCCTTCTGTCAAAAAAATTCTCTTTCCTTGTTCTTTAAACAAGCCACTCTACTCACTGCTATCATTATATCAATATGTAAAAATAATTCCAATTTAAAATTATAGTTGCATTTTAATTTTAACTCTATAAGCTGAGAGTATTCCTAAGTGATACTCAAATTCTGAACATTATATTCATTGAGTATTTATTGAGTAGCCATAATATGCCAGCCTACCTAGGCACTGAAGAAAAAGAAATGAATAATAAAATAAGGTCCTAAGGTTTATCCTAGTGAGATCCTCTTTTAAAAAATACTTAGCATCAGGCCCTGGCTGGTAGCACAGTGGATAAGGCACCGGCCTGCAAACCCGAAGATGATCGCAGGTTCGATTCCCCAGCCAGGGCACATAACCAGGTTGCAAACCAGGTCTCCAGTCAGGTCTTGGCTGGAGGCAGGTGAAAGGCAACCATACATTGATGTCTCTCTCCCTCTCTGCCTCTCTCTCCTCCCTCTTTCTAAAAATAATGAAATAAAATCTTCAAAAAAAAAAAAACTTAGCATCACGTTAGTTTTCATTTTATTTTTGTGTTAAAGTACCAGAATTGAAGTTAAAATTTCTCACTGTTCAAAAGGACCGAAATACAGTCATAACTACAGTGCAAGGTTTAACTTTATCCTGTAATTGGTAAACTATGTTCTCCTTATTGACAAACATAGAAAAATGCTTATATATGTAAACATATTTTAAGTTCTTTCATCTATATAATTTCACTTAGCTTTTATAATACCCTATGAGATGGGAAGAGCAGATATTATTGTCTGCATTTTATGGTAAAAGAATAACCTTGGCTGGTGGCACAGTGGATAAGGCACTAGCCTGCAAACTAGCAAAGGTTTCTAGTTTGATTCCCAGTTAGAGCACATAACCAAGTTGCAAGCCAGGTCTCCAGCCAGGCCTGTAGCTGGAGGCAGGTGAGAGGCAACCATACATTGATGTCTCTTTCCCTCTCTGTCTCTCTCCCTTCCCCTCTCTCTAAAAATAATAAATAAAATATTTTTTTAATCTCATTTAAATAAATAAATAAATAAACCTGAGACTCAAAGAGTAAAGGGATTTATCCCAAAACACACAGTTAGCATGGACCCCAAGTTCAGTTCTTCTACTATTCTACCAAGATGCACCTCAAAATGTTCCACAACCACTCATTAAAACTTTCCACTTACTTTAAGAATACTAGAATGCTCCAGGAGTCAAAAAAAAAAAATTAGCATTAGTCTATTTCTGAGCAGAGTGATTATTTCTGACTATATTCACAAATGTGGTAACTGGTAGCCTATGATTCTCCAAGGCAACAAATGAATTAGAGGTTGAATCTTACCTTCAAAAAGCATACAAAGGCCCTGGCTGGTAGCACAGTGGGTAAGGTGCCGGCCTGCGAACCCAAAGATCGCAGGTTCGATTCCCCAGCTAGAGCAAATAACCAGGTTGCAAGCCAGGTCTCCAGTCAGATTTGTGGCTAGAGGCAGGTGAAAAGCAACCATACATTGATGTCTCTCACCCTCTCTGCCTCTCTCCCTTCCCCTCTTTCTAAAAATAATGAAATAAAATCTTAGAAAAAAATCAAAAAATATATATATATACCAGAGTCCTGGCTGGTGGCACAGTGAATAAGTGCCAGCCTGCAAACTCAAAGATTGCTGGTTCGATTCCCAGCCAGGGCACATAATCAGGTTGCAAGCCAGGTCTCCAGTCAGGTCTGTAGCTAGAGGCAGGTGAAAGGCAACCATACATTGATGTCTCTCTCCCTCTCTAAACTGATAAATAAATTTTAAAAAAAGAAAGAAAAGACTTCTGCAAGAGTATGTTTTATAAACTGATCTTTATTACTGAGATTCATTATTTAAAACTGTGCAAGGTGTTTATAGAAGTTAAACAAAAACTTTCAGCAGTTTCCAACCTCAGCTGCTTAGAAGTCTACACAGGCTTTGTCTGTAGCCTTCGAGGCTCCTGGTCACAGTCATACATGGACCTCTCTGCTTGCTTTTCTCTGTACTGTCCCACTTTCTCCAGGGAGCTCCTCTCAGAAATGATGCAGCCAAAGGACTTGCACGAGTCAGGCCTCAAACTCAATTCCCAGAGTGTCCCTTCCTGGCAGGGTTAGGTTGTTTCATAAAGTGGTTAAAGTCTGTAGGCCATAGATGTGAAGATGGTTGGTACAACTTGTTAAACAGCAGTTCAAATATAGGTACCAAAACACCATTTGAAATATGTGTGAATGGTTATTAAGAATACTGTTTTTAAGTTTGGATGGTTATTTTTGCCTTGCTTCTAGAGAAGAAGGCTCGGAAACAGGTTGTGAACATTCTGGGCTCTGGCTGCTGCTCTTAACCAGTTTGGCTCTGTGAAGGGAACACTCTCCTTCTGGCCTGGCAAGAAAAGACCCGCCTTTCTGAGGGCTGTGGGATAACAGCTCCCCTCTTCTCTCCAAAATCCTTCTAAAGTGCTAGCAAATGGTCATCTTTTCTGATCAGGATCCCCCCTTTTTCATTGGGTTCTGAACATCCATAAGCTTTATCTGTGCCCTGTGCTTGCATCCACTCAAGTGGGTCAAGAGAGCTACAGAAGAGAGGGAGAGGGAGAGAATCGATTATGATGCCGCTCCAGGGTTAAAACTTAGATGCTAATCAGACTAACAGAGTAAATAAGATAAAAACATGCTCTTTTCTCAAGGAGTATATCAGTACTTCAAGGCTTGCAACTCAACTTCCTTAGAACATGACTAGAAAGAAACTTGTTTTATTGAGGAATTCCAGACTTTGACAAATAGGCAAAAAAAAAAAAAAAAAAATGAAGTTTGGATCATAATGAATCTTCCCAATATCAGGCAAATCATACTGCAAAGGGTGATCACCTATACACCTCTGAATAAAGGTTCTCTGATGTCATGTAGCACTGTAAAAAATAATCTAGAGTGAAAATCAGTATCAATCTAAAAGGTATGACCCATGGTCATTAGTGAGAATCTACCCTGGATGCCATTATTCTTTCTAGACTTCATGTTTGTTTTAAAGCTGGTTTATGAATAGATTTCTTTCAGGAGAGAGAAAGAAGGGAAGGGACGGGAAGGGACAGGAAGGGACAGGAAGAGACGGGATGTGAAGGGAAGGGAAGGGGAGGGGAGGGAAAAGAAGGGGGAAGGGGGTGGAAAAGAAGAAGTGGATGGAAAAGAAGGGAAGGGGAGGAAAGGGGAGGGGAGAGGAGGGAAAGGAAGGAGAGAGAGAGACCTTGATTTTCTATTTTTTAGGTCATAAGCCCCATTTGAAGCCACTTTTTTATAAGCAGGGAGTCAGCTGCTAGGCAATTTCTAATATCTTTGGCCATTCCAAGCTCCTCATGGTGAAGCAGTAGCACCTAATGGCCACTTGTCACTCACCTAATCCCTCAAAATGCCAGGGGTATGGCTGCCTCTTGCTAAATCCTAGATTTATTTCATTTCTTCTACCCTTCCTCTTTCTCGCTGTATCAATTATGATTTTCTGTGCATTATACAGATGTTTCTGTAATGTTCATTACTGCATTTTTTTCCTTATAGATGTTTATGTTTCTTTCTTAACTGACACTTTTTGCCTATAAATAGGGGATTCAAATGCTTAGAGGAAAAGAGTATATCAATAATGTTAATCCTAGGTCATTCTAAGCAAAGACCTAAAACCCCTTCAATTTTTTAAATGTGAACCTCCTAAAATTTCACTGTGCTTTAGCTCTCCACAGTAAGTCTCATGTCAGAATGATAGGATCACAGGCTAAGAGCTCAAGACCACTAAATTTTACCTTATATATCCATGGACTTTAAATTACCAAAACAATCATGATTTATTTAAAATCTTAAGAAGAAAAATAATGAAACAGGACAAAAATAGTGTTGACATTTGTTTAGTGAGGAGAGAAAAGTTCTGGAACCCAAATAATCAGAGCTAGCTTCATGGGTATGTGACTTGAGAAGTCACACTGGACCTCACATTTAAAAAGACCCATACTCAGTTCAATGCTCCACTATCATCATCTTGAAATTCTTAGAAATTTTGGACAAAGACCCCTACCTTTTTACTTTGCACTGGGCCCCATAATCTAGGTAGTCAGCCCTGATAATGATTTCGCTTGTACCCTACTAGTAAGGTGATAATATGGCCCCATTTGCTCTGGATAATCTTGGGTTATGTCTGTAGTCTGTGGTCTTTATTTCACAGCATCCTCCCTTCACTGCCAGAAATGTTCTAGTTTGTATGATAATGTATAGGTAGACTCACAGAAAAAATGATTTAATGAATGAAAACTGAACATCAGTTATGATTAGAAGTTTGTGGATCTAGATGGGTGCCAAAAAAGTTGACCAACTGTTCAGTTTTTCCTAGAGTTCAGCTAATTTAATTGCTCATCAGAAAATGTTTGCAGAGTGTCCCTGACATGAGATAATGCCACACCCAGATCACACCCGCAGAACTAAAAGTTCTATATTCACTTTGTTTAATTTTATTATTTAAATGTTAGAATAACCAAATCAATATAAAGTATGACTCAAATACATATAAACACAATAATTACTGAAAACACACCCAAGGTTGAGTAAGGCACAGAATTGTTTGGAGATTGGTAGTTCAAAGGGAGTTTATAATTGAGGAGGACCTAGTAAATACCTTTCCATAGAGGTAAAAGTAGGTGTTCTTGTTGGCCAATCTGTTTGGATCCCTTGATATAAACTTCATAGAGACAAACCCTTCAGATCTAGAAATGAGCAAGATATTTTGCATAACAAAAGGAGAAATTAACATTTGTATGTGGTAAGCCAAAGAGATATGGAAAACTGTGTCTTCTTGCCCAGTACTGAAGGAACTTTATTTTATTTTATTTTATTATTGTTAATATATTCTATTTATTTTGCTATTACAGTTGTCCCAATTTTCTCCCCTTTGCTCCTCTCCACCCAGTACCCCATTTCCTCCAGCAGTGACCCCCCCTTAGTTCTCTATTTCCTTTGTTCTTCTTAGCATCTTCTTGTCTATTCTGTAACCACCAGTGTGTACTTTTTCTTTATTCCTTTCACATCCAGAAAATTCACCATTTAATTACTGCCTCTTTCAGCTTCTCAAATCATATTAATACAAAGTTTTCTTTTAATTATTCCAAAATGCCTACATTAATTCAGTTATTTGAAGAATTACTCTTTTAAGTAATATGAATTGCAATATTACCAAACACATGCAAAAACACTTTAACTATGTGTAAAAATATGTCTAGGTGTAAATGTATCTTGGAACTTTATTTTATTATCCATCACCTCCTCCATTTATTCCCATCATATTGAAGAACTAACTCAAAAGTGCAACTTCCTATCATTACCTATTATTTTTTTCCCCTACTCCCATTATGTTAACCTTCATTGTACTTTCTTTTGTTGAGCAGAGTGAGGAAAAATAGTTGATAGAAGGTATTGAGAATTTTGTGACCAAATTGCATTTTGGGGGCTTAATTTTTTAATTTAATTTAATTTTTTATAGAGTCTATTTTTAAAATTACAATGCAAAGCATTCTGTTCTCAAACTGGTATAAAACATATGATATATAGTATAAAATGCACTGATTTCTAATGATAAAAAGGAAGGTAAATAAATAAAGGAAAACTGATTATTGATGTGATAGCTGTCCTCCCATGTTCATTGAATAGTTATTCACAATTCTCAGACTATGGAAACAACCCAAGTATCTGTTAATCAATAAATAGAGAAAAAAGATGTGGCATATACTTATACCCAAAACAATATTTTTCAGCCATAAAAAAAGAAGAAATCCTGCCATTTGCAACAACATGGATGGACCTTGAAGGCCTTATGCTAAATGAAATAAGTTAAAGAAAGACAAATGCTATGTGATCCCATTTATGTGCAGAATCTTAAAAAGCTGAACTGATAAACATGGAGTAGAATGGTGGTTACCAGACATCACTGGGTTGGGGAAATTGGGGAGATGCTGTTTAATACACAAACTTACAACAGGTAGATACTTAAGTCCTGGAGACCTAATGTACAGTGCAGTGATTACAGTTAGCAATACTGTATTACAAACTTGAAAGTTGCTAGGAAATCAGACCTTAATTGTTCTCACCACACATAGAGAAAAATAAATGGTAATTATATGTGTGACCTGATAGAGGTATTAGCTAACACTATTGTGGTAATCATATTTCAATAAAGAAGTATATCAAAACAGCACATTGTACACCTTAAACTTACACAGATTATATATCAATTTTCATCTCAGTTTTTGGTAAAGAAAGATAAAGTTTTCAAGTGTAATCTCTTGAGTATAAGTTTACTATTTATTTTTTAAATGTTTTGATCCATAACAAACAATAAAACATCACATACATTTTATCCTTCAGACTCTGTTCTACCATATAAAATGAAATGAATACTTTCATACATTACTAGGAACAATGTAAAAAACAACTGTCAAAATGCTACAACACTAAAATGCCCATACCTCTGACCCAGTAGTTTTCTAAATCTTTCAAACATAACCCCAAATATGCGGGAATGTTATGCACAAACATGTTCATTACAGTATTTTAGTTAGTGAATGGTTAAAATGCACATATATATTTCACAGTCAGGAAATGGTCAGGTAAATTATAGTACAGTATATACTGTATGTTTAATAATACAAGTTTCTGTCCCCTATTTTTCAATTAATATTATAAAACAAGCATTTTTCAACATAATTCAAAGATCATAAAATGCATTTAGTGACTGCATTGTATTTTCCTAATTGTCTTCACCATGGACATATATAATTTTTATAGTTGGAAATAAAACCTTTAAAAAAGATGAAATATCCTTTAAATGGCTTTTTATTCAAATAAAAAGCTCGCCTTGCTCTAAGATGTAAGAATGATGAACAGCCTTTTATATACTCTGTATCACATTTGAGAATCATGTCAAAAATGTAATGATGCAACCGAGTTGGCTATCAGCAGCAAATGAGTCCTTGTGATGACTTTTGTCCTCTGTGTTTCCTTACAGGTCCTGCCTACATCTAAAATTTTATAGGCAAATTTTATACTCAAATGTGAAGAAAACCCAGGAAGTAAAGTCTGATTTACACATATTTCCACTGAAGGAAATCCATGAACTCCAGCCTATGGTCCTGGCTCTAGCAAAGCACACAGGAACTTCAGTGGGAATTCTGCAAGATGGAAGAGCAGGGCTCAGTGGTGTCAAGTCCCATTAGTTCTGTCTGCCCTCGCCTAGCTGACTGTTACACAGGATGGTGCTCTTTTATTGTGCTTAACCACTTGTAGTTGAATATATTTTTATATTCATACAAGATGTGGTACAATTGCCTTTTATGGAGGTGGTAAATTTAATTTACAGCATTTAATAATATGCATGTTTGTAGAAAACATATTGATCAAACCAGCTTCCTTAACTACACTTAGTATGTGGAGAATGGGACATTTCTTAGCATTAAAATATGTTGTCTCGCTCAAACAAAATGAAAGGAAAACATTTAAGGGTATTCTGAGTTTAAAACAGGTGCTTCAACTATCTTCATATAATAACTTATAACAATATTCTCACAGAGAAGTCTGTGCTGAGGCTGTGTCCTCCCAGGGCAGTAGCCAGTCAAATTATTGGAGAGAAGTGAATAGCTGGGCAATTTGTTTTCCTGAATAATGCAATGCATTCCAGCAAAAAAATTTCACTTTAAGAAGTAAGTTTTGTGTTTTTCCCTGGCCGGTGTGGCTCAGTTGGTTGGAGCATCATCCTGAACGCCAAAGGACTGGGGGTTCGATTCCCAGTTGAGGCACACATCTAGGTTGTGGTGCAGTCCCCACTTTGGCACACAAGAAAAGCAACCAATGTTTCTCTCTCACATCAATATTTCTCTTTTTCTTTCTTTCTTCTCTCTCCAAAATCAATAAACATATTTTAAAAAATAACTAGTTCCATGGTTTGCAGACCTGGTTCCTCAGAGGTAGACCTGAGACACAGATTTGCTCGCAGGGAGTTTATTGGGAATTTCTCTCCAGTGTCACACAGGGAAAGGAGTAAAGGAAGTGGCAGGAGATTTGAAGTTCATTGCAGCAGAGACCATCATAATCCAATTAGGGCTCAGAATTTGGGATGACCCTTCACAGTGGTCCAAATTCAGTCAAGAGGAGCCAGACCTCTGTTGCCCTGCATTGACCAGGCATTGGGTGGAGGTTGCCTCCAGGAAAAGGGTATTGCCTGGGGCAAGATGATTCCTTTTGGCAGAACACAGCAGTGATTGGGCTCAGGTGCGAGTCGTCAGGAGTCAACACTCCTGGCAGTTGTGGTCCTGAAGGGAAAATCTGGGCAGGGGTGCCCCAGCCTCCATTATGGTCAACTTCTTTCACCACTCAGAATCGCCCACTTCAAATAAACTCACCCATCTGGGAGCAGCTACTCCAAGTTTCTAGTTTTCTTTATTTGCTCCTGAAGAAACTGAAAAGAGGAAAGTTAGTGACATGAGCTCCAGCCTACTGCTACAGCTAGTCTCATGGTCACATTCATCCTCACCATCTCCCTTCTCTGTTACCCGTTCTAGATTTCCCTCACCCAGTGATCATTCCTACTGCCACTGGTTTATCAAAGGAGATGGAGGGAAAGTGGCCCAGATCAGTTTCCAGTCTTTTTTTTTCCTTTACTTTCTTTTTGCAGAAAAATATGCAAGTAGAATTTATTGCAATTCTTGCTGTAAATTTATTCCTCCTTATCATTGTTACTTGTGAATACATTTTAGCATATGAATGCTGATGTAATATTTTCCAGTGTTATTGGGATATAATTGACTATTAAGTTTCAAGTGTATATCACACACTTTGACCCACATACATTGTGGAATGATTACCATAATCTAGTTAACATCCATCATTTCATATTAATAAAGTTTCATAAGAAAAAAAAGTTTTCTCCTTATGGTAAAGATTTTTAGGATTTAGTCCTGGCTGGTAGCACAGTGGTTAAGGTGGCAGCCAAAGGTTGCAGGTTCGATTCCCCAGCCAGGGCACATAACCAGGTTGCAAACCAGGTCTCCAGCCAGGTCTGTGGCTGGAGGCAGGTGAAATGCAACCATACATTGATGTCTCTCTCCCTCTCTGCCTCTCTCCCTTCCCCTCTTCCTAAAAAATAATGAAATAAAATCTTCAAAAAAAAATTTTTTTTTAATTTTAGGATTTACTCTCTTAATATTCATATATATCATATAGCTGTGATAACTATAGTTGTCATGTTGTACATTAGATTCCTAGTATTTATTTACCTTGAGACTAGTTGTACCTTTTTACTATCTTCCTCCAATTCTCCCTTCTCCAACCCCACCCTTTTCTCATAACCAGAAATGTGATCTTATTTTCTATGAATTTGTTCTGGTTTATTTTGTTTATTTTTTTACATTCAACATATAGGTGAAGTCATATAGTATTTGTCTTTCTCTAACTCATTTCACTTAGCATAATGCTGTTAAGGTCAATCCATGTTATTGCAAATGGCAGGAATTCCTCATTTTTTATGGCTGAATAAAAGTCCATTGTATCTAGATAAATACCACAGTTTCTTTTTTTTTAATATTTTATTATTTTCAGAGAGAGAGGAAGGGAGAGAGGCAGAGAGGAAGAGAAACACAATTTCTTTATCTAGTCATTCACAGATGGACACTTAGGCTGTTTCCCTGTCTTGGCTATTGTATTAAATAATGCAGCAATGAACATAAGGGTGCAGATATCTTTTTGAGTTAGTGGTTTTGCTCCTTTTGGCAGATCCTCATTTTACCTGATCGCTTTACCTTTCTCAAGGTGTGTCTGATGCATATGTCCATTTACCAAGTACATTGATCAAAGCAGGACCAAAAGGAGTGCTAAATGTATTTTTCCTGTCCTCATTGTGTAACAGCAAGCAGCCCTACCACTGCCAAGTTAGAGACTCCTTTTTTACCTGCTGTTCTCCTGGCATAGGAAGTTTGAAGTGAGTAGGTGGCAGTCATAGCTTAAAGTTTAATGGGACTCTTACTATGTACCCCAGTGGAAGTGTTCCCCTGTGTGAACCAGGACCTTAAGACTTGCAGAGATGTGGAAACAAGTTCCCAATTGAGTTGTGGTACTGATGGCAAAAATAAATGTCTACTCCTACTTTTACCCTTGGTTTCCAAGCTTATATATTCTACCTTTCAGGTATGTGGCATCATAAAATGGTCATACTGACCCAGGGTGTCATCTCTAAATGGATGCCTTAGACATATCTTCAGAAAGCTGGTTGAATGCTTTATGGGTCAGCAAATTCTGGATGGTGTGGCATATAATAGGACAGGTAAGTCCCATGGTTATGTGTCCACTATACCATAATTCTCATGGGATGCCGTGTGATGTGGAATCCTGTATCAGAATATTAAATACTCTGTAGGCCCTTAGACAGTGATTGTAAGTGGGTTCTCCCTAGTCAAGATACTAGTGAGACACTGAAGTTGAAAACCCAGTTAGTTAACCTATGCCCATACTATAAACCTATAGAAACTATGAACTAATAAATGTGTCTTATTTTAAGACACTAAATTTGTGGCAAATTATAATGCAGCTTAAAAAACTGATATAGGCCCTGTGAACAGAAAAAAAAAAAATGTGTGTGTATGTGTGTGTGTACAAGTCTGGATTGCTTATCATATTCAAGATGAATGTTTCCTCTTCTGGGGTAGAAGGGATCCATTGTGATCAATTTGCTAATGAGTGGCTCTTTTATCTCCTCAAGAAATTCTGCTATATTGCAGACTTGGTGTTGGTCTCTGGTATTTGCAGATTTATCATTTGGCAGTAGTATTTACTATATCAGCCTCAATAAGTCAGATTCCACACTGCTGGCCCATGCATAGTTCCCATCCTTGGTACCCTGGCTATTCTGTTCCTGTATCCAATGTGCCACTACTTGGGTAGCCAATGACAAAGGCTAGCTGTTGTCCATTTGCTTGCGAGTTCATCTATTTGGTCATTTAGGAGATCTTCCAGAGCTGATCCTCTCTGGTTAACATGTGATATGAAGTTCTTCATACTCTGTGACCATACACCCTTAGAAATGCTTTTTTTCCATGAAACATCTTGAGCCACCCTTCTAATCTTTTTTCCTTCCAGGACCTTGACCAAAAACATTCAAGCATTTCATTTCTGTTCATGAGTCCATATATTCTAACCTAGGGCCTCTTCTTTTTCTACACAAAGTCAATAACCATGTATACCATCTAAAACCATAACCTTTGGGAGGATTTCTTATTACTGTGGGTTTTCAGGGCAACCACTGAATGGGGCTTCAGTGTAACAACAGTCTACTTTTAGCATGCACTCACACATTGAGTAATGAACTACATAGGTTGGTTTTCTTCTCAATCAGCTAATCAAAATAGTAAATCCCATGTAGCCTTCCATATAAGCTAAGAAAAAGGCACTTATTAATAGTGTCAGATTCATGAGAATATGGTTCACCTACTCAAGGAGGTGAGTATGACTTCTGACCCTGCCAGTTTCTGACCAAAAATGTAGTACTTCTTCAATGGGTTGTTTTGGGGATCAAATCATGATGGACACAGCTGCCCACCAGGTCATGTGGTATCCTAGGGCTGGTATCAGACCCAATAAAATGTCAAAAACAGCCCTGACTGGTGGCACAGTGAATAAGGCATCGGCGTGTGAACCCAAAGGTCTCTGGTTCAATTCCCCAGCCAGGACACATAACCAGATCTTCAGCCAGTTGTCCAGCCAGGTCTGTAGCTAGAGGCAGGTAAAAGGGAACCATACATTGATGTTTCTCTCCCTCTCTGCCTCTTTCCCTTTCCCTCTCTCTAAAAAATAATAAATTAATTAAATCTTTATTTTAAAATGTCAAAAACAATTTTTCAAATGGTGTGAAATTTCTTCACACCTTTCTTCAGAATGCATGAATTTAATGTTGTGGTTTTCTATTTCTATTGTGATTTCCTGTAAACTCTATATAGCATCTTTTCCTACAACTTACAATCCTAAGAGCAAAAAGTCTTCCAGGTCATGTGGCCATCTACTGTGTAACTGATTAATGGGGAGTAGGATTCATAAGTATGGAATGTGTTACTTCCAGGACCCAAAGGCAACTACCAAGAATTGTGGGATATGCAAGATATAATAATTTTCCATTTGTTTTGAAGGAAATGTGCTGACATTCCCCAGACATCTGGGCCCATAACATCGTTTCTGACATGGTAGACTCCTCAATCTGCACAGAGTATTTATCCTCCCCACTTCTGGAACACATGTCTTTTCAAAGCTGCCAACATACCTGCCACTTCTCATTCATCTGCTTTAACTAACATAATGTCATTGATATAGTTGGTGGGCTAATGTGACTCTCTGCATCATGTTCTGACAGACCGGATCCCTTTGGACTATATTATAACATAGGACTAGAGAGTTTACATGGCCTTGAGGAAAGATTGCAAATGTACATTGTTCTCCAGGCCACATGAATGCAAGCTGCTCTATTGCATCTTCCTGATAGGGATAAAAAAAAGCATGCTTACCAGATTAAAGGCTCCTTACCTTGTGTTTAAGGCCAGGTAATCTGATCTAACAGAGAGATCACAATTAGTATAGTAGCACTGCAATTGCTTCTACTTGGTTGAATTTGCAGTAGTACAATGCTATCCTCCAGGATCAGAGTGGAATTTGCAAGGGTCAGAATGCTGAATCAAAGAAAGATAAGATGAAGAACCACTACCTGTTCTTCAGATCTTTAGCGATGGCACTAATTTTTGCCATTTTCCCTGCTATATAATATTTTTATTTGCTTTATTGTCTAGGAGGAAAGGCAGTTTCAGAGGCTTCCATTTGCCTTTCTATACTAAGATGAGTCTAACCCCATAGACCAAAGAACAATGTGGGGTTTCTACAAAATACCAAGAATTGTCCGTTCCAAGTATATAGGCTGAAACTGGGAAAGTGACAGCTGAGTTGGTTAGTGGATCCAGTGGACCCATTTTGAGCTGATATTTAAACCAGAACTTTATTTCCTGTCCTTAGTCTCCCTCACACTACGGGGTTGTAAACAATGCTTTGAAACTAGGTTAATAGCCAGCAAAAAATCTGGGAATTCCCGTTCCTCAGTGAATAGCTCCCAAGTAAGTGAGCCAGAAGTCTCCTTGGGAAGGGACGAAGAGAATCATTACTGTATGTACTTTTCATTGTGCTACAAAGTCCTCCCTCATGAATTTCAGATCTGGGAACTGGCTCAGGTTTACAAAACTGGGCAAGGGATCATGCCTTATTATTGGAAAAGTTGCTCTCAGCATTATGATTATTTATCCCTGACTTTTTTTTATTTTAATAGATTGAACAATATTCCTGTCAACTGCCCATCTATCTTGCCCTTAGTGGTCCAGTTTCTGTTAACCATTTCCATAGCTCTGTAGGTGGGGACTCCCTGGCAGCTACTCCAAATATGTCACTCATTATGATGCTTGCCCATATCCTGCTGCTGCTGATAAAATACCACCTCCTCGCCTCTAATGTGTCTGTATCTTTTCAAGGAAACTATTTCTATAACAGCAGTTTCTACCATGAGTCCTGGCTTACAATGAACAGACACTGAGCATTTCAGTGATACTTTTGTCCCTTGTCTTCAATTCATTCCTTATTTTGGTAAACAAAGCTTCATGTAGGCCTTCCATTGAATACATTCGGGTGGTGGAGTTTAGCCTGATGTACATCCTGTAGGAGTCCCACTTCTCTGTGTCTTGTGATCCCTTCTTCTAGCATCATTCATGGCACTTTCTACCTCAGTTGGTATGGATGATCAGTTTCTTTACACTTGAAAGTGCCATTATAGTAGCATATGAGCACCTTCTCTGGGGGTCTTTGATGGAGTGTTACATACTTATCACAGAATAGTGTTACCATATTAATACATTCTTTCCTTTCTAACTTTATGATCTGCCCCCTTAATTCAGCACCTTTGGGATCTAGTTTCCATTCATACTCTCCTGAGCCTCATGGGAAGGTATTGGCTACATCTGATAGTTCTTCTGGCTTTAACACATCCCCAGCTGAAATGTGCTGTGACATTATCCTTGTTACTGTTTTGATAGCCAGGAAGGGAGTTGGGCATGGATTCTGAGGGAAAAGGTACATGTTATTGTACAGGTCAGAGGTCTCTGCATGTCTTCAGGTAAGAGAAAAACTTCAGCTTTTAACAGAGAGGAGTAGGCCACTTCTTTAGGTTCAGAGGGTCAGAGAAATCTGGGATTCAAGATTTTGGAGCATATTGAACTGAGGTCCCACTCTTTCCCACATCGTGGCCTAAACATACCTTGGCAGAGACAACTTGGAGTTAAAAATGTAACCTCCCCCCAGAGATTATCTACTTTCATTAAGTCCTGAGTCAAGTCCTTGACTTTTTCACTTTTCAGCTACAGGCGATGGGAATCTCTGTATTGGCTGCTGAGGGAGCCCTCTGGCTTTCATACTTCACCTTAATTCAGTGATGAATCACCCTCAGCCTTTCAAGTCTGTTCCAATGCATGGTATTTTAATTGCTATTTACCCCCAAACTCTCAAACACCTGAGAATTACACCTTACAATGTATTCTCTTCTGATATCCCATCACAATTCAAGATCAATGTGGGCTTTAACAAATGCGCCACTGACACATCCCAAGGCTATGGATAACCTACATACCACTGGTGATGGAGGCCTAATTATCAGTCAGCCAGCAAATAATTTCACTTCAAAATCCCATCATAGATTTTACCTCCTAAAACCACCATCAGTATTAACTATCATGGGTTGAGTGTCCTGCAAAACAGACTCTAAGCTTGAGATTTGTGTTGAAGTGGTTTATTGAAGAATGCTCTCAGATATGATATGTGCAAGGATGTGAAAGAATCAGGACTTGTTAGAGAGAAATGTTGAATTGTGATGCAGTTAACAGCAGAGACCTCAGCTGATGTCTTGGTAAGTTCTGAAGCTGGAATGGTCCATTAGAAACATCTGCAACTGAGGCAGGGTTTATTCATCAGCATTAGGCTGGACCTGGGAAAGGGCTGTAACTTGGGGAAAGAAAGCTCCCTTTGGAGTTACCACATTCCTAGGGCAGCACTCAGGGCAAGGTACACTGTGCCCACTGAGAACAATTGCCTCCATCCCAATAGGAACCTGGCAGGACACCACCACATCAACTTCACACATCAACACAAGGTAAAGGAAGCAAAAGAATATGAGACAATCAGCTCTTAGTTAACTGTTCCAATGGTGGATGATGTAAGCGTAGAAAAACAGAGCAAAAATGACCCCAAACCCTACTCTCCTCCAATTTCAGAAAGTGATACAAGACCTACCATCAAAGACAGAGGACACGCATCTGAACGCATCCTTGTCCATCTTGATGTAGCATTCTGTCCTTTTTAATCATCTCTGCTGAGCAAAACCATCAGGAGGCCTGAGATCCCGACAAGTGGCCACAAAAATGATTTTTCGCTTACAAATAATCAGGTCAGCTATTTTGCATATGTCTACATATCTGTTTTTTAACACCTTTACTCTCCCTATTTAAAAAAGCCTTCACTCAGCACTGCAAGAAGAATTCAAAAAATAAAACATTTAAAATAAATCATGATGCTCTAAAATGTAATGGGAAAAGATACAAAAATACTAGCACAGCGCATGCTGTCTATGAAATACATAGTCATATTCCTCTGTAACAAACTCTTACTAATCAATTCTGAGCTTTATAAAACAATAGCAGTGGAATGACAATGCTGTCATTTGTATATTCTCCCTCAGTTCTCTAATGGAAAGCTTTTTTTTCTCTGCCAAGTCATTCCTGACAATGTTAATGATTCACTATAAAGCAGTTTCTGGGCTATGATTTGTGACATTCAGACTGGTTAGATGGGAGGGCTCGGCAGGTTTCTGGGAGTGTTTTGGATGCAGAAATGCCTTGAAGATAGCACTTTATTATATTTAGGACAAGTATGACATCCCACTTCAAGGAAGAGGCCTCTATACATATTGAGAAGGGATTTCTATGGTTTAAGTGAGGCGGAGAAGGTTGGTTTAAAAGAATGCCTCTGTGTGTTTTTTGAGGCGACATAAAGATAGAAAGCAGAGAAGTGGAGGCAGGAGGCAGAAGGATTATGGATAATGGAAGAATTTTGCCTGAGGGTATATGCCTGCTTTGCCTATTCCTGTATAACTAGAATATTTATAATTCAAATACTTATCTTTAATAATTAAAAACCAAGGAATATTAAAGACAAAAGGTACAGAATATTATGTACACATGTGTAGGCATCATGCATTAAATCCCCACCCTTGCAAAATACAGCAAGAAGTAGATTTAAAGAGGTGAAAAAGTGAATATTTTAAAATCTCTTGAAATGGAATTTCTAATTCACTCCAGTTCTGCCAGGAGTCATCCCCTTACTTCTGATTCCTACATCCACCATCAGTCATGAGGATAGGTACTAAAAATATCCAGCATGGTGGTTTGACATCAGCACATCAACAATTAAAAAAGTGGATACAAATATTTCAGGTTTTCAAAACCATCAGGCTTTTCTTCCTATTTATGAAAACATTGGATCTGCACAGGAAAAGGAAAAGTCATTTTCAATTGTTTTGGCAGACTATTTAGTTACACAGTGTATGTAAACTACTTGCTACAATGGAATGTAATATTCTCCCACCTCCAGGAATGCTCTCTGATCTTCTGCCTCTTCTCAGACAGCAAAGAAACAAAGAAAAACAGCCCTTGCTGTGGATGAGAAGAGTATTTGAAAAGAGAAAGAGACCTCAACCATGGCCCCCTGTATTAGAAAGCTGTCAATTATAACCATGATTACAATGAAAGTATTAAAATAAAAAGAAAATATTTATTTAAGAAAAAAAAAAAGGGCCAGCTACATAAAAAGAAAAAAGAAAGAAAAAAAGAAGAAAAAAATGGCTCCATTTCAACCCAATGATTCTAAAGTTAATGAAAAATAAGGCGAACAAATGGAGTTCAATTGTTTTTTGTTTTTTTTAATTTATTTTTAAATATATTTTATTTATTTTGCTATTATAATTGTCCCAATTTTCCCTCCTTTGCTCCCCTCCACCCAGTACCCCATTTCCTCCAGCAATGGCCCCCTTAGTTCATGTCCATGAGTCATGCATATAAGTTCTTTGGCTTCTCTTTCCTTTGTTCTTCTTAACATCCCCATCTATTCTGTAACCACCAATGAGTACTTTTTTTTTCCTTTCACATCCAGACAATTCACCATTCAATTACTGCCTTCTGTCAGCTTCTCAAATCATATTAATACAAAGTTTTCATTATTACAAAATGACTATGTTAATTCATTTGTTTAAGGAATTACTCTTTAAGTAATATGAATTGCAATATTACCAAACACATGCAAAAATACACTTATACCCATACATATTTTTACACATATTTATTTCAGTTATGAAGGCCCCCAGACTGGGGATGCTTGGGAAAAGGAATGAAGCTATAGTAAACTTTATTATTGAAATGTGAACATACCTAATCTCTACCTCAACAGACTCTTAAATAGGTCAGGGGTTAGTTTAGGACCACATAGGAAGTCAACTACAAGTTCAAAAAGTAGCTGGAATACTATTCTACAAAATTATTTAAATCCTAGGGCTTTTTATTTTTTTATCTCAACTTAGTAGACATAAGAATTTCTACTCTGGGGACTGGCTGAGTACTGCAAGTGCCATTATTTCTGAAGGCTTCAACTTGTAAAACACATGTAGAGGAAAAACAGAAGGTATTGAAAGAAGTAAGACCTGTGCAGAGCCTAAATAAATAAATAAATAAATAAATAAATAAATAAATAAATCTACTATTTAAGATGGAAAACTCCAAAAAGAATAAGTTGTAGTTCCAGTGGCTTAAAATAAAGTTGAGTTGTATTATGGGAATGGGGAGGATCTGACTCAAAAACCAAATTCACTTATTCCTATGGGTTTGGCACTGTCTCTAGGACAACTTTCATAAATATGAGTTCTGCAATACACCATTTCTGAGATAGCATTCCAGAGTAAAATAAGTATTAAAGAAGAAAAAATTGCTTAATTTTGCTACAATATATCTAAAATACTATCATTTAACATGTAATAATTATGTAAGCTATTGGCATTTTAAAATTTTTTGTATTAACCCTTCAAAATCCAGTTTGTACTTTAAATATGTGTAAAACTATGTATGGATGTCTTGTTTTTACTATGGTAGCAGCAAAGCAGAATACTTGGCAGCCAAAATGTGAAGGAAATAAGATACAGAATGAAATGGTCAGGTGTCACCATTTTTGAAGAATATGGCCTCTGTGGCAATGAGTGTATGAACAATAGCTTCAACTCATGTCTCAATCAGAGGTGTTCATATTTACACCTTTGCTAATTATGGCAAGGAGAAGATTAATGGAAGGTTAAATGACCCTATCTTTCTACTTCCCCATCACACCAACTAATTCCTGGTTGAACGTTAACTCCACCTGACAACAATATGCTGGGTGAGTGGAAGGGAAGGAGAGGGGCCCACTGATCCTTCTATGCATTTTGCGACAACATGGATGGAACTGGACAGTATTATGCTTAGTGGAATAAGCCAGTCAATGAAAGACAAATACCATATGATTGCACCTAATACAGGAAACTAATGAACAAAACAAACAAACAAGCAAAATGGAACCAGAGGCATAAGAATAAGGAGAAGACTTTCAGTGGGCAGAGGAGAAGGGGGAGGGTGATAAAGAGGAAAAGAAGGGGAACAGTTTAGTCAAGGAGCTAATATAAATGAACCATGGACATGGACAACATGTGGGGATTGACTGTGGAAGAGGGGAAGGGGACGGTGGGGGAGGGAGAGCAATGGGGGGGCAGAATGGGATAAATGTAAAACAACAATAAATTAATTTTTTAAATGGTGATAATGAATGGCATTGATTTTGGCCAGCAATAAAACAAAAAGTCAAATTTAAGACTCATTTTGTAAAATTACTCCTTTTTAGAACTAGGATTAGGGCCTGGTGGCTGCACTACTTGATGCACTAATGTCCCCACAGATGCTGCTGCTCCTGTGCTGTGAAAAACAACAAGATACCCTGGACCGAGAGCACCATCATTAAACCCAACATTTGCCCAAAGCTACTTTTTGTGGGGTCCTAGCTGGGATTAGCAGGGCAGGAGAAAACTAAAGGTTGGATTTGAGGGGAGTTGGAAAATGTTTTTAAAACACATCTTCAAATAGATTTTTATCTTTTGAAAGGAATACTAATCTCCCAATAATTAATACTGGTTGTCCTGACCTAGGAAGGGTAGTTTGAATAAAAACTACCCAAATTTCAGGCCCTCATATTTTCAAGATTTTGAAACTTGGCCATTGTTGGTACCATCTTATATTTTTCTTGTGTTCGTTGTTTGCAGGCTCCCAGAGAAGGGCCCTTATCTACTTCCACACTTGCTGTTTGCTGGCTTTCCACAAAGTGCAATCATAATTAAGGTCTAAAGCGAAGGATGTAGTCATCCGAATCACCATCCAACTAATCGCAAATGGCGATGGTAAGAATGACAATGTTCCTGGGCTCGTCTTTAATTCTGATTCGGGGGCATTTAGCCCCCTGGTCTCCCACGGTTGTTGCCAGGGGCTGCTTAAATGCTGTGCAAAAGCATTTCTGTGTTATTTGTTGTAAATTTACTGGTTATTAATTTCACAGTGTGACCTCCTACTCTCTTATTAGGCAGCAGATTTCTTTGTAGCTTTCACAAAGCTCAAGGTTTCCATCAAGCTACTTTCTATTTCTCTGGCTTTTCTGGCCATTTTCCAGAATATGTAAGATTTCCTGTTTCTCTAACTGTCCTTGTTACCCTTCTCTGAGATTCATGTTATATGAGTATCTATTGTACTTAGAAATGTATTTCATTTTTTAATTTTAATAAAGATTTGCATTTCTTCAACCCCTTTCTCATGTCCCCACAAATCACAAGAGAAACTGCCTTTTTTATTACAGAGGTTGTATAGTGGTTTTCATGTTGTTGAGCAATCTTGGCCTTTATCCTCACTCACAAGAAGCAGAGGATAGGAAATGACCTCTATTACATTGAAAAGAGAAAGACAGTAGCAGTATAAATTCACACTTCCTGGGGTGTCATTAAGGTTTCCTCAGTCTTTCTTTTGAACTCATGAACCTCCCACTCCTGGACTATATCTCAGAACTTAAATTTAAGCTCCAATTGACATCAGAACTTGATGGAATAGTTAGCTAATGGATCAGGAAATTTACATCTCAATTCAGGGTCTTAACAGTATCCTGTATATCAATGTATGGATCTATATACCAGACTTGTTTTCAGGAATTCCTCTGGAGGTTTTGGGGCATCTGGTTTCTATGTTAGCGGTGGTACCTCTCTTCCAAAAAGACACCTCTGCTCCATCCAGTTAGGAGCTTCAAGGCAGCAACCCTCAGTACTGCCAGCCCAATTCTAAACACCATACCATTCTCAGTGGATTTTCAAAAGCCCAACTCCATCCTATTTACCTCTGCATTTCCATCAACAAAGGTTATAGAAGATTTGCAGGAGAGCTATGTCATAAGAATGGTGAAAACTAGAAACCAGATAAAAGATTGCAGGAAAGAATGGGAAGAGTGTTTCCAAATCAGATCTGCAAGATTTTAAATGAGGATCAAGATAACACTTTAATCAAGATAGAGCAAGCCTTTGGTTTTATAATGTCAAGGCAATTAAGACAGAATGGAGGAGGGATGATTGAAGGCACAAAAAGATCAGAAGGTAACTGAGGGACCAAGTTTTTACAGAGCGTAAGTGGACCCAGAGACTTGTTTCAGGGAGAGCCTACCATTGTTTCAGTAACTTCCTCTAAGACTTCTCAGAACTCTGCATACTGAAGTTTTATATGTGACATTGATAGCAATAAATTTTATGTTAAAATATTTCTTTCAGATAGTTTTATTTCATTTTACAAAATCAGCAGGTACACACCACATACCACACATGTGTTAATATTGCAAGAAGCAGGCAAAATAATAGAGGGTGGGGCAAAAGTAGATTTATGGGTGTGAGTATGCAAAACACAGCTTTTATTCTCGTATTATTTTTAATATGAACAACTGTAAACTCACTTTTGTCCAGCCCTTTATAAAGGTACCCATGCCTTCTACAAATCCTGTCCTTTGCAGAGGGAATCCTTAGTCATCTTCTTGTGAATGGATCATATGTAAGTGGTTTTAATTTTCCACACTCATTTATATTTCTTATTTTGTGCTATTCTCACTATGTCATAGATTTGGGCTACTATTTTATCCCCTGTTCTTATGGAATTGGATGACTGGGAAGGTGGCCTAGAGGTGACTAAGGCAAGAAAAAGGGGAAGTGACCTACCTAAAGTGCTAAAACTGGCACCAGATTCTCCAAATGAGGATGCCCCAATCATCCCCTCTGCACTGCACTAGATATTTTCTTCCCTCCCTTGAGGACTTTATTTCAAGAGGCATAATTTTATATTAAGCAAAATAGAGATGGCACAAATATGTCACCTTCTTTCCAAAACTATTTAATAAAGATTATTCTAAGTAGTTCCTTCAGATTTCCAGGATTTCTATTGGCAACAAATAAAAATGAATAGAGACATTGATAAGCTTCTGTCATGTTAGGATTATTCTCAGACTGAGTGATGGACTATAAATAATGAGCAACTGTTAGGACTGCATCATTAAACTGAGGACATTGGGGTTCTATAGGGATAGGATTGTGACCAGTGCTAAATGAAATGTTCAAACTAATGCTCTGATGGAAAAGTAAATAGCTGTGAGCATACCAAAATAGAACGGCAAGCACAATGGAAGATCTTAGGTGGAAAAAATTAAATGGAATGAGATTTAATTTAGATAAATCTATAATAACTTGCTCATGGGAAAGTAATTCCTATCTGAGTAATAACAAGCAAAATTGTTTTAAGAGAACAATAAAGTAGAAAAAGGATTGAGTGTAATGGTTAATATTCTCTGAACTTTAACAATGAACAAATCAGTAGAGAAATGTTTTGAGTTAAAACCAAGTCTTAATGTTTAAAAAGAACTATAATTTTTAGTTCCAAAATATTGTTTCTTTTTAATGCTCAGGAGTTTAGTCAAATTAATTACTGTCTGGGTAATCCCCTCTAGGACTTCAAGTTATATGATCACTAATTCTACCTTTATTTGATTCTTGCAGTTTAGAAACCAATGATCCCAAAGGGTGATAAGATCAACTCTTTCAAAAGGCCAAACAAATTCATTGCACTTACAACCCTCCCCTTCAAAATAGAGACAAAGAGCAGTAAACTTTCAAGGGAGAGGAGCCTAGTTTCAGCTCTGGTAGTCTACATCACAAATAAATGGCAGATGCAAGACTGGAAACTTGGAAGCAGTTGGTACTGCTTCACTGTTGCTGTTGTGTAATATTCTAATACCCACAGTTCACAAAAGGCGCTCAATAATTGTTAGGCAGTCCAAATAAAAATTAGTGAAATCTGATCTGATCGTTTGGCAATTTTGACAAGAAATAAAAATGAAACTTTAGCAGCATGCCATG
The DNA here is from genome assembly GCA_004026585.1 of Noctilio leporinus. Lineage (NCBI taxonomy): Eukaryota > Metazoa > Chordata > Mammalia > Chiroptera > Noctilionidae > Noctilio > Noctilio leporinus. The sequence continues at coordinate 133,058 of PVIW01003313.1, forward strand.
AAGTTATGTGCCAACAACCCCATTTTACCCCTCCTTGCACTAGGAGCCATTGACTGGCAGTGAGCACTTCTGAAGCATGCAGGTGGGCAATCAGGCACTTTGGGCAGAGAGATTTCATCAGTGAAGAACCCTCACAATGAGCTATTGTGGAACAAGCAATTTGAAGTTGCTTCAAGTTCAAATGTTTCATTCTTGGTACAAAACTTAGGTAACCAAAAGTGCAAAATACCTACATTTCTACATAATGCCCTTATGGAAATTAATAATTAATCCTTTTTATCCAGTGTTCAAAGCTCTACAAAAAATTGAGGTTGAAACCAATCATCTAACATTGTTATGAAAGATGAGATGTGGAATATTAATTTAAAAACTGTCCATGGTACTCTCCAATGCAGACCCTCTATCTGATGTCAGTGAACAAAATTTACTGCTATCTAGTTTCTCAGAATGTTTCTGGGCAACAAATGACTAATTTTAAGAAGTTCAATATGGTATTATAGGGGCATTGTTTTGGATAACTTTGGCTTCTTTGGCTCTGCATTGAAACTGGACTCTTGGACAATTTTTATTAATCCAGCTCAGCCCAAATTCTTGGTACCTCAAGTGTCATTGATAACTACTCCTGGATAATGCTCCTGGATATGAAGCCATTTGAATGTCTGGATTAAACTTTTCTATTCAGAGTTTAAAATTTATTAAACCCATTATAATTTTGTGCAGATGTCTCTAAGTTAGAAATAAAGACTCTTACCAAAAAATGCTTACGATAGGCTTTTAAAAATTACTTTCTTCCCTAGACTCCTTTGCAATGTCAGAAGTCTACTCTGCTGTGGAAATATGTAACAATTTGTTTCAAGGGCAATATTTTGGCATGGCTGCTTACTTCTTTTGAGGACACTTAGTATGCCTTTAGGTAATAATAATTAGATGCCATTCTGTCTCAAGCACCATTTGAGAGCATACTTTGCAGGTGCCCCCCACCAAATTGAAGCAGACACATCATATCTTGCCTGAATTGTATCTTCACCCCAATGGATTTCTCAGGTACAAGTAAACAGATGCCTTTAAAAGAACAAAAATGACTGGGCCCAAGCATCCATAGATTGCAAACTCCTCATCTTTAAACATTTCTCATCTAAGTTCGATCATTCAAAAGGCTTTACATTGTGGGGCTTACCTATGAATATACAAGTTCTGTCCAGAAGTTACCTAGCCATGTAATAAGAAAAATAGAAATACTTATTGAAGAAGATACAAGAAACATTGTACAAAGGACAATGATGCCTCAGTCCCTCGGGGACACTGGGACGTCACATAGTTCTCCCAGTCACCATCAGCTACCCCATCATATTTTCCTGAATCTCATCAAGGTTCTGAATTATCTTCCCTTTCAAAGGTGATTTTAGTTTTAGGAAAAGCCAAAGTCACAGAGCACCAGATCCAGGCTATAGAGGGGCTGAGTCACCTGCGTGATTTAATGTTTCACAAAAAAACTCTGCACAAGATGTGGTGCATGAGCAAATGCATTGTTGTGATGAAGCTGCCAATCACCAGTTGCCCACAGCTGCAGCCTTCTGGGTCTTCTCAATAGGTTCCATGAAGGAGTGTTCAAGCTTAAGGCAAAATTTGCTACAGACTCTTTCCTCTACTCTCTAGGTCATTTTGAATGAATGCCATGACCACACAGTACACATGCTGACTTAATGGTTTCTATTGTCCCAAATGACTAGTACAATGAAGTTGTCCTTGTTCATACATGCATATGCCAGCTTACATTGATGTCTCACAAATTATCCTCATTATTATTAATAATGGCTGGACTTTTTCCAGACAGACCTCATATTTACTTATGTATCATTTATATTAAATTTCCTCTACTTTTGTAAAAATCTTGTGTTATTGGTTATGCTATTACAGTTGTCCCTACTTTTTCCCCCTTTGTTCATCTCCACTCAGCACACCCCACTCCCTCAGGTAATCCCCATACCACTGTCCATATCTGTGGATCATGCATATATTTTTTATTGACTAATCCCTTCACCCTTTTTCATCCAGTCCTTCCTCCCTCAACCCCTCCAATATCTGTCAGTCTGTTCCATGTATCTATCCCTCTGTTTCTATTTTTTTTCCCATTGGTTTATTTTGTTCATTAGATTCCATGTATAAATGATGTCGTATGGTACTTGTTTTTCACTAACTTACTTGTTTCACTTAGCATAATAGTTTTAAGATTCATGCATGCTGTCACAAAGGGTAAGAGTTCCTTCTTGATTACTGCTGCATAGTATTCCATTGTGTACATGGATGGAATATCCACTTGTCTACTAATGGACATTTGGGCTGTTTCCAGATTAAAAAAAAAAAAAAAAAAAAAAGTTCAGCATCTCTAACCATCAGAGAGATGCAAATTAAAACCACAATGAGATTTCACTTCACACCTGCCAGAATGGCTACCATAAGTAAATAAATCAGTAACAAGTATTGACAAAGATGTGGAGAAAAGGGAACCCTATTCTCCTAATAGAGCACTATTGGTGGGAATGCAGACTGGTACAGCCATTGTGAAAAACAGTATGGAATTTCCTCAAAAAATTAAAAATGAAACTGCCTTCGGACCCAGTGATTCATTTCTGGGAATATATCCTAAGAATCCTGAAACAGCAATTCAACAGGGTATATTCACCCACATGTTCATAGCAGCCTTATTTACAATAGCCAAGATCTGGAAAGTGCCCTTTATTTTTTGAAGGAACAGTATGACATGAGAATCTTTGATAATACTTGAGGCAGTCTAGTTTCTTGTGATGGCAGTAAACATGATCGCCAGCCTCAGTGGTGGAATTTGGGACACATAACGTCATATCTATCTAGCCTCTACTTTCTGTAGGTGCAAAATTGGAGCTCACTGTCTGACCCACTGTTTTCACAAAAGGAAGTTGTAAGAATAATACCATAATTGACAGACTTACCTTCTACATATTCTTTGGGATTTTGTGACCTTTAAATATGTTATATATATTTCCCAAGATCCTGCAATAATGCCTATGAGTACAATTTAAGGATGAGTCCACATCTTATAAGACCCAATACATATACAATTTGAGAAACTGAATGTAAGAAAATATTGTCAATGCTAACTTAGGTCCAAAAGTTAATATTTCTGTAGGATAGGAAAGAAGTCATGCCAAATTACAATGATGAAAGGCTTGCAAGTACCACCAACATCACAAAACACAGAAAAATAATATAAAAATAATATAATGTTTCCATTATTAATACCTCCTCTAAAATACTACATTTTGGCTGCAAACTCATTAATATGACAATAAAGCTATAATAGACAAAAAAAGAAAATTTATTCTTTTGTATAGTATAGTAACAAGTATCATTTTATTATTGATAATTTAGAAAAGCTTCAGTCCATTTTGCTCTATCGATGGCAGTTTTTATGTGTTACATCATCTGGAACCACCAGACCCTGTCAGGACAAGGCATGTTGGATGGGCTAAAACAAAACCCTACACATTAGGGAGCATAGGCAGGTACCTCCACATGGTCATATGCATTGTTCAAAGTCCAGGCTTGTGTCTTATAATGCAGGAATTCTTAAGTTCTATCTCACATGATTCACATCAAAAAAAGTAATGTGCCTTATTGCATAACTGTTTAAACTATTTCCATTTTGACTAGATTTTTATGAGAATTGTATTCTGTTTACAGTTTTACATATCTGAGGATTGAAAGGATACCCACAAACTAGTTCTGGCTCTTTACATTTAAAGTTTCCCCTTTTTCCTTCCACAACCTATGTCCTTCCAGTATTACAGGACAAATTAATATTACAGTTTGACACTGGCTCTGCACCTTTGATCAAGACGCAAGGTGACATGGTGGAGTGGATGGTGAAGTACCTAGAGTAGCCATTTCTACCCTGGAAGGGCTAGAAAAATAAACTTTACTATATACAAGTAACTGTGAAACACACGAATAACTCATTAAACCCAAGTCAAGTATATAGTCAACTGAAATTTCCCTTTAGCCAGATCCCACAAAATGCCAAGCCAAACACTGCCTGATGTGAAGGAGAGTGTGACTGGAGGGAATTTAGACCAGAAACAGAGAGCCCTTATAACTGATTAAGGTTAAAATGATTTAATCTGCTAAATTTTCCAAAAGTATAACCATTAGAATATAGTACTTGAACATCTCCCATGGAAGGGGTCTATGCAAGTGTGGGTCCCAGAGGTGTATAGCATTACTAACTTCACAGTGAAGCTGTCTACAGTGTAGATTTGGGGCCAGACACAGCAAGGTTTCAGTTCCTTCCTAGTTTCATGCCATTCACTAAGTTTCTGAGCCAATTTAAGTTTTAACATCCTCATCTGGAAAATAGAGATCATAAAACTTTTCCTATATGGCTGTTATGATGTGTAAAGCTATCTAAATTTTATATTCTGACCACTCAGTAATTGGTAACTATGTTTATTGGTAGATTAAACACTCAGAATGTTTTACCCCTTATAAAATGACTGAACACTTTACATTGTTGCCTAAAATGAACCTTTGGTTTCCAACACCTACCATCCTATATTTGTCATTTACTTTAGTCTCCCATCCAGAAACATACTTACCTTTCTCTAATTTCTGAATTCAAAGCCTATGTAGGTATCCTTTCATACCAAATTAAGATCTCACCCATGCTTCCTAGTTTTTCAGATTTTTCAGCATTTATTCCTAAGTCCATTCTCTGAAGGCCTATAGCAGCAGCACTGTCCTATAAAACTATAAGGTGAGTCACACCTATCATTTAAAATCTTCTATAGCCAGGTTAAAAAAGAAACTAAACAAAATTGAATCCAAGTCAAATTAATTTTAATAATATTTTTGTTTAACCTAGTATATCTGAAATATTACTTCAACATGTAATGAGTATTTTTCAGTTATTGTGAGATATTTTATTTTCCCTTTGTCACACCATGTCTCAGAAATTCAGTGTATATTTTACACTACAGCACTCTGAATTCATGATAACCACATTTCAAGTGCCCAGTAGCTGCATGTATCTACTGGTTCTCATATTGGATAGTGCATCTATAGCATGAATAGTTTTTGTACCATAGTATTTAATATGTAATTGTAGAGTGCCATTTTGTCCGTGGGCATTTCCTATATGTCAGTCCTCTTTCAAGTAGTCTCTAGGTCCTTTAAGGAAGGGAATTCCTCTTACAACTCTTTATCTCTGGGATACAGTGTTGAAACACAGTGGCCATTCAGTAAATGTTTACTTATCAACAGTTTGGATGCATTTAGAAATCCTAAAAGGACAAATGCAACAGACAACATGATTTTCTTCCACTTGTGCTATTTTTATCACTCAGAATGTAAACTCTCACTGCATGTGGAATAATGCTATTTGAAGACTGGTATTAATAAATCTGCTCTGGCATTAGTGTGAATAATGCAAGAGGCAAAAACAAGAGGGAGTATTGCCTATGGTAATGTTTTGCTTATGGATTGAATAGTCAATTTAAGGTGCTTCTAGGTATTAATGGAGAGAAGCATAATTTCCAGCTTTTTTCATGTCTACTTACTGGTGATCAAGAAATAGTAGTTCACTTTTGATTTCCCACTCTGCTGTGGAAGTAGAGGCTGCTTTCAAGATTCAACCAGGAAAGTCACCCCTAATGGCATACCTTATCTATGTAGTGTGCGGCACTGTACCCAGGTGTTCCCACAAACCTTTGAAACTATGACATGGTAAAGGATTTATCATACCTTTGGCCTGGTAATTTTTTTTAATTCAGGTAAGAATCAAGTTATACAGTATAAATGCAAAAGACTTTCAGACCATATAAGGCCACATTACAGTAATACTATAGATTCAGATAAAAGCTGGATTTCCTAGGATAGTCTTTGTTTCTTATAGGCAAGTAAGAAAACACTGCAATGACATGTCACTGGTCTGAATGACATCCCTGTAAATTATGATCAAAGTCATCATGATTTCTAGCACATCGATGGAATGAGTTATTCTACCCATGGCTCTGAGTTATAGGAGATGATTAAGGTATGGCTTCTGACTTAAAGAAGCTTATAAATGTATCATACAACTTGGATACAGGCATGTGGAGAAAGAACCATAATGAGTAAGGTAAATATTCAGTTTTTGTCCACACAGAAGTTGCTAAAGAAATTCAGAGAAGGAAGAAGAGACTCTATTCAGGGAGGCCTTTTGTGAGGATTTTTATAAGAAAGCTGAAAGTTAGAAAATAAAACGAAATACCCCAACATTGAGAAGTAATTCAAGTCGCTTTTAGTTATGGTACCCACAAACACAGTATTTTGTGGGATATGTTTGGGAGGCAGTATATACAAGGTCTGTCCTGAAAGTATCAGCTGTGAAAACTGTTTTAATTATATTAACATTGGCATAATACTTTCAGGACAGACTTTTTATATCAATTAATATCTAATTGATATTAGAGTGACATTGGTTAACAAAATTATGTAGATTTAAGGTATATAATTCTACAACACATCATCTGTGTATTGAACTGTGTGTTCACCACTCCAAGTCAAGTCTCCTATCACCATTTATGTTTCCTTTACCCTGTCTATATCTCCCAGTCACCCTTGCCTCTGGCAATCACCATGCTTTTGTCTGTGAGCCTTTATATTTTCTTGGCTTAATTCCCTCACCCTTCTCACCCAGCCCCAACCTCCTCCTCTCTGACAGCTATAAGTCTGTTCTCTGTATCCATGGCTTATTTTACTTAGCATAGTGCTCTCCAAGTCTATCCATGTTGTGGCAAAAGGTAAGATTTTCTCCTTTTTATGGCTGTGTAATATTCCATTATGCAAATGTATCACAGCTCATTTATCCATTCATCTACTGATAGGCCCTAGGCTGCTTTCCAATCTTAACATTTTTCTACTATATTGCCTTGGGCAGGAAAAAAGAAAAATGGGGCTACAACAAACTAAAACATCTTTGCACAGCAAAGGAAACCATCCACAAAATGAAAAAACAGTTGACTGAATGAGAGAACATAATCACTGATACATCTAATAAGAGCTTAATATCCGAAATATATAAGGAAGGTATAAAATCCACCACTGAGAAATCAAGAAATGGGCAAAGGACCTGAATAGTCACTTCTCCAAAGAGGATATATAGATGGCCAATAGAGACATGAAAGGATACTCAACATCACCAATCATCAGAAATGAATACTAAGACACAATGAGATATCACGTTACACCTGTCAGAATGGCCAGCATCAATAAATAACAAACAAATGTTGTCAAAGATGTGGAAAAAAGGGAACCCTTGTATGCTATTTGGTGGGCACATTTTCATATTTCTATTTCAATTCTGTTCCTTCACTCTTTTTAAATAAAAATATTTGATGTTTCATCAGCATTTTCATTCCAAAAACTCAAGTTGAATATATTTTTAAATAGTTAAAATAAAAATCTATTATAGGACCCAACAACAGTTTTTCTCCCTTACAGTTATATTTTAATTTTTTTTAATTTTACTGTCTAACCATAGTTAAGATTCCCATTTACAAATGCATATCTACTGTGGGTTTTTCCAAACTTAATAATACCCTGAGGCCCTGGCTTGTGGCTCAGTGGATAAGGTGCCAGCCTGCGAACCCAAAGGTCGCAGGTTCAATTCCCTAGCCAGGGCACATGACAAGGTTGCAAACCAGGTCTCCAGTCAGGTCTGTGGCTGGAGGCAGGTGAAAAGCAACCATACATTGATGTCTCTCCCTCTCTGCCTCTCCCTTCCCCTCTTTCTAAAAAATAATGAAATAAAATATTAAAAATAATAATAATAATAATACCCTGAAACCTAAATTTGTTTATTGGATTCATTTAAAATGTGATTGCTCCTCAACCATTTTAAAGGAATGTGTATTACATCAGATGTAACATTTGAACTAAACCAAGACATTGAAACACTCTATAAATAAGAAAAGCAGAAAGACTCCAACTAGAAAGCATGAAATCCAGAGGAAGTGAATGTGCTGCACAGTCATGTGGCCTCCTGAATGCTCTGCTCAATGGATTCAGCTGTAAGAAAATGAAGCATGTGAAATGCACAGGGAAAATGCAAGTGTGTAGGCTTACTGATGGCAGACGACAGAAGTGGCTCAAGAGTAAGAGGCCATTGATGAGAAGGAGGTTTGGATTAACTATGGCCTTGAAGTTACCCCTGGAAAGTGAGTAGCACTCAGTTGTAAGAGGTGCATTAACCTCTTCAGACCACTAGGGTTCAAAGTGTTCCATAAGGGGTAATTTATTAAATGGGTCCTAATTGCTTGGTAATGTACCTTCCAAAAGTCACTTCACTATGCTATGATTAGGCCTGGGATTTGCCAAGTGCTGTCATTCTCTTTGTGACTCCATAATGGAACTCGAGGATGTGGCAAGTTGATCCATTGGACAGCTACATATCTAATTGGGGTTCAGAGTCCTACCAACAAAGCCAGGCAACCTTTCATTTATTTTTCCAGTGTGTAAACACAGAGGTGCAAAACAGATACACCTTGTAGTAAATTACACCCTTCACTAAATAATATACATTTTTCATAGAAGGTGGATCATTGGCTATTATGTTTTGAAATTATAGGTACATTATTTTTAAGACAGACACTTTTTTTTAAGGATTTGTGAAGTTGTCCACTTCATTCAATTCTTCCTTAAGAATATAAAACAATCATGCTTTTTGTCTCCACCATCTACAAGCATATTGTCCTTAGGCCTCTGTTTCATATGAAGGGTTAATCAACATGGCTTTCTTACCTGGTTGGAAGACAGAACAGCACCATCTCTGAGCTGTCCCCTGTGCCAAGCCTTTGCTAATTAGCAAGACCAGCAGAGGGAGTGCAAGAGCATCATTACTAAATGAAATCAAAAACATGTTTAAATGATAACAATTAGAAGTAAAAAATCTGACCAACTCCAGAGGATTATAGTACAGCAGAACCTAAATATAGAAGCAGCCTTGGTAATATCATATAGGAAACAGGCCAGAACCAAAGAGACAGGACTTACAGGCACTGCCCTGGTCTTAGAAGTTCCATGAACCCACCGAATATGGCCATGACTCGCCTGTCCAGTCTTGAAAATGGCTATCCCAGTAACGTCCATTAAGATAAGAAAAGTTTTTGCTCTTCTCTTAAAAAGTGATGACTTAAAGATTGGGAATTACTGCCACAAGAAAAAAGCTGACGATCATTTGAGTCTTTCATGGTTCTAGATCATTTCTTAGATTTGGCCATAAGTCAAAAACAGCTATATAGTATCTGCTTACATCCTCAGAACAGGGTTTTGATTATTTCATGGCATTAGACACATATCTTTTTAACAAGGACAAATAAAAATGATGAGGCTTCCAAGTGGCATAGGGAAGCCTTTTATCAGAGAAAAACTCCTTATTCTAATTCCATCCTTGGCTTTTCAATTCTTATTTCCAGGGCATTTAAAGGAGTTAACAGTCTCCAAAAGTAGTTTTCAGACTATTTGTTGCAGTGCAGTTGTGTTCAGATCCATCACTCAGTGGTTTATGGTTACTTAGAACCTTAATTTCACCCTCAAGGGAATGTGCTAACGTTGTATTTCCCAGAAGTCTTGAACAGCAGTTCCTCTGAGATCATTTGTGTGGTCCTCATAACAACTTTTCCCCAAAGGGTATCTTTGAAAAAATGATAACCAAAAGAGGCCAGGCTATACACCATACAGAGCTACACAAAATCTTTCTTTGTTTTAGGAGTTCAGGATAATCTTGAGGATGGTGCAACTTGTCTGGAAATTTAGTAGGAAAATAGTTTGGAAAGCACATATTCAGTTCTGCTTTCTCCAGTAGATGTCACTTTCTGTACATAGGATATCAAGATATGTAAGATGTACAGTATTCTTTACAAGGATGGAAAGAAATAACTTTGAGATCTATCCATACCTAACTACTTATAGTTTTCATTGGTATTTTTTAGCATTAGGAAACTTAAGAAATAGTAAAGGTGAAAGGATACTATTAATTAATCACTGTACATATTTCTATGTGGCCTTAGCCATAGTCATTAAGCATAACATGTAATATAATATTGCCAGTGCCTTTTCAACAGTTACAGAAAGCTAAGTATTATTCTACATCACAGCATAAAATTAATTTGCCAAAAACAAACATGGTTTCTGAGTAAATAAGTGGTCATTAATAATACACTACAAACTCACCAAGAACCTAATTAAGTATGAGTTCACTTAACCTATTACAATTTCAAGAATTATTCTTGCTGGGTCCTCTATATCTTTTGAATATTCATTTCCATCAGCTTCACATGTCTGAGGGAAAAAATCTACTTTACTTAAAGTGATTCACCACACAGCAAGAGATATCAACACTTGAATAAAAAAAGAGAGAAAGGAGAGAAGCAAAGGGGGGGGGGGAGAAAAGGAAGCGGGGAGAGAGAGTTATAAATAGCATTTTTTTTCTGTCATCCACATGTACAAGAATGAAAATCAAATGATGGAAGAATATTAATAGTTGGAATTAGATTAATTCTTCCTGAAATACTTTCCAGAATGCTCTTTGCATTTCTAAACGTAAGTTGCATTATGCTGCTCTATTTGTATTCCAATGCAGTTGAATTTTATATTTGAGTTGTTTTAATAGATGACTTTGAAATGACAGAGGAGAGTACATTTTTGTATCGTATTGATCTAATCAAGCTTTTGCTTGTACTTACTCTAACTTGAAATAATAGGAAAGGCTACAGAGGCTTTTTAAAATGTTGACGCCTGGATCACATCTGATTCAGTCATTGTATTAATAAATGGGATTTGATAATTACCAAATTAAGCTCAAGAGAAAATTAAACAACTACTTTTATTTGTAGATGCTTCAAACAAAAGATATGAAGTTTGGTAGCAAATAATTATAGGGTGCTAGAACAAAAATTTCCCAAGAAGGCAAAATGGGCATGTGGCTTTTACAAAACAAAGGATTCTATCTCTATCGGGTCATCAAAATAAACAACATCCCAAATGGTCCCTTTGGGTTTTAAATGTTTTGTGCTAAAGAGTAAACCCAAAAAGCCCAATTCTTATCTTGAGATTTCTTGACAACTGGGAAGTTCTGTTACCATTCTTGTGTATATGTGCTTAACACAAAGAGATTATAGGCTTTGAGTGATAAAGGGATTTAGAAGCTTTTTCACCTTGAGGCTACTACCCCAACTATATTTCAGGTTGAAGAGAACTAAGGTCCTGAATGTAAGCAGGGCATGAGTTTATTTTAATTCAGCCTGCATTAGGAATCCCACTTCACACAAAGCCTAGGGAATTTTTTTCAACTCTTCAGACCAAATATGGTTGCTAAAAGAAAAGCAAAGACTGCATTGGAAGAAAAGAAACAAACACAGACCAACGATTGAAGCGAATTCCTGAGGAAATAGACCCCACGGTATGTCTACTGAGCATTTTCAAAAAGAACCATATCAGTTCTCCACAGCTCCAGGTCTTATATTTGTGTTGATTAGTAAGTAAATGTTAATTGAGAATTTTTAAAGAAGATGATGCCATGGGAATTATCTTGAAAATAAAGACAACTGGTTGATATCATGCAGTGGAGTTACTTTGCTTTTATTTGCTCTCCGGGAAGAGCCATGCAAAACTTGCCCCGGACGGAGTCAGCGTTTTGCTTACACAGGCTGTTCCAGCAGCCAGTCCCACTCAGGCAAGAAGACCCCGGAAGAGCTGGAATTCCTTAGCAACCTATTTGTGTCTTTTCCTGTTTTTGTATTTCTCTTTTTCCTATAGTACTTAACATCCTATTTATGTAATAGATTGGAACAGAAAACTCAGGACACTTTGATCAAGGGGCAGTGGCTTAATTCCACAGCCCTATTATTTTAACGTAATGATTTCATGCCCATCACTTGTACCATGTCTTGTAGTTCTCCCCTTTAAATATCTTTTTGGAGGGATGGAGGGGAGCAAAAAGGGGATGGATGTAATACAACAACAATAAATTTAAAAAAAAGAAATATCGTTTTAAATATTAAATTGATTCAAAATTATATTTATAGCATATATGTAAAATCCCCGAGTAAGTAAGTAAATAAGGAAAACAAGGCAGTTTCCAACATTAGAATCTTGAGCCCTTCCCCAACTTATTACTCTTTCCTTCCTTTCTTCGTAGTTCACATAGCATCATTTTGAACTTTGTTTTAATCAGCCCCTTCTTTCCTTCTCTTTAAAAAAAAAAAAAAACAAATACTTCATAGAGATTTTTAGGTACTATTTGTTTAGAAAAAGTACAATAAAACATTTGAGAAAATTGATGCATACAAGCAATTTTGATCAATTCAATTCAATTTTGTTTATTGAATCAAGATGGTCTGTATTATTAGCATACAATTACAAAAAAATCAAAGTTTTATGGAATGTAAGAATACTTCTACCTGCATACATCACTTAAATCCTATATAGTGCTCCGCACATAAATTGCACTTTTAATAAATGATGCTTTCAAACCATATTTAAAAAAAAAATCTTTGGATTCCAGAAAGGAGTTTTAAGTGTATGTGTTGCATATTCTTTTGTGGCAGCTTAAAATACCATTAAAGCTTATATGATCTCTCACCCCAAAATAAGATGGAAGTCTAGATGACAGGTGATTAAACTTCTAGTAGACTATTATGGAAAAGATTCCTCTAATTACCTAGTCACCCCCACCAGCCCAGTCTCAAGATCTGAAGATGAGCAAGTTCTCTGAAGGGAGAGTGGAGCTCCTGCGCCCAGAGTCCTCTGGGAGGAGGGACTGGAGAATAATAGAGAGAATGAGACTGAGGCTGCCTGAGGCATCCTGCCCTCTCTTCTTCCGTATGCTTTTCTCCTGCCTTCAGACACGTACTCCAGACCCAGTCCAGCCTCAACACACAGCAGAACGGAGCTGTCATTGCTCAGCAGCAAAGTAACTCCCAGTCTGTACCTGCTTCTTTTTCTTATCTGGAACATCTCCCCTGGGCACACAGGCTCCCTTCCATCTTTGGATCTTATGTCAATAGCACTGACCCTGGAATTACCTCTTTAAAATGTAAGATGAGACATCCATTTAGCATTTAGGATATTTTAAGTCAAATTTTACCAAGAAGGTATAATTTTTGATCAATTTAAACAAAAAATTAGAAGGTAACTTAGCTTTGTACCAAAGTTAATATCCTAAATTCAGACATAATCAGCATGGGTGTTTTTAATTGTTTAAAGTTATTAAGAAAATTCCAGACCTAAACCTGAAAGAGGAAATACGAGTTATTTAAGGCATTGGTTGGTAGAATTGTGAATAAGACCCTCTATAAATTGACTACCTAATGGCAAGTCTGACAAGTGTGACAACAAATTTAGTAATAACATTACCACCTCAGTATAAAATAAACATAAATATTACTCATCATTCATTTCTTTGATAGCTTTAATAATTTTAAAGGCATCAAAGGTGTTGAAAATTAATATTAGCAAGTTGAAGGTTTGTATAATAATCTTTGTCATAATACCTCTTACATGTTATCTATTCAGTGTATTTCAGGAGTATTTAAAATTGTTTATCATTTAGTTGATCTTACTGACACATTCACTCCCTCCTCCATCCCTCGCCCCTCCAACAGACACCTTACAAACAAAGTCCTTCGAGTATCTTTTGCTTGGACTACTTTCCGTGTCTTCAATGGTTGCCCTTCAAATCATTTCTTGCATGGTACTACCAGACTAGCTTTTGTAAGCCAGAGTGCTTCTTCTTTTGATTCTCTTTAGAGAAGTTCCAATTTTCCATGGGAGTAATGCTAAACTCCTTAGTGTGGTATTTAAGAAAGTCGACTTAATTTTCCAGCCTTTTCCCCACTACTGCAAAATCTGTACAATTTCTAATCTAATGCATAATCATTTTCATGTACAATGAAATCTTCTTACCTAAATATTCTGCCTTGCCCAGGTCCCACTCTGTATTTTGGCCTGAAATACTACTGTTCCCTCAAACCAAGTGCTGATTCTATGTACAATTCTTCAATTAATCCCAAACCCTTAGAGCTTCCCAAGCACTTTGGTCATGCTTATCGGATATCATTAATCATGCACTGTCTCATATTTTAATTATGGAGGGTGTGGGTCTTATTAACTCCCCTGTTCCCTGGATGAGGTTTATGCATGACACAGCCTTAAATGTAGAACACTACACAAGTAGCACAGTAGTTGTTGCATTGAATTGAATGGTTGAATATATATGTCAAAAAGAGAGGACCACTAGTTTTTATTAAGGTCTTGAAAGAAACTCATTTGAGTGTAATAATTGTATGAATCATTTTTTAAAATTTACTATCATGCATTTGTTTTTCAAAGAATAATTATTTTATGTCTCAGGTCTAGGGCTGGTTTGAGAATTCAACTATTAGTTGACCCAGCCCCTCGGCCTCAAGACCTAGCAAGAAAGAAAGATGAGCACCCAAGTATAATGAACTATAATACATAAAATGTGGTAAGTGCCCAGGGAAAGGTTAAAACCAGAATGTCCTGAAGGAACAGAGCGATTATTATTATTATTTTTAACTCTTGAAGAAAGGGAGTGGTAACAGAATGTGTACTACATTGAGATCTCAGAAGACCTTAAAAGAGAAGTAGCTAAATAGCCATCTAGGTAGTGCATTGCTCAGCTTCAGGGGTATCATTCTGTTCAACTACAAAGCAATAGTGCCCCCTGGAGGTGTGCAACAAAGTGGCTCAGTGAAAGAGCTGACCTGGCTGAGAGGTGAATGCTATGCTAAATGGTTGTCTTAAGATCATGTATAAATTCAGTCAAAATTCCACTAAGATTTAACCTTTCATTTTGTCTTTTCTATGTCTCTCTTTTATAAGGCTTTAGAACTATTTGTTTTTGCAACCTGTGTTTAAAAGGAGAAACCAAGAACATAATCATTGTAATAGTGAGGCAGCAAGAATAGTTGCAGATCCAAACTAGTTAACCATAAGAAAGCTTAGTAATAAGTATTTTTTTAAATTCAGTGTTTTAAAATTTTTAAAGTGATTTCCCTTTTCTCAAGTTAAATTTTGCTAAGATTAATGTGCAAACAAGAAAACAATAGTAATGGTCTTTGCCCTGAGTTCCACTGGCTAGCCTTCCCCCATCAAGATTTGCTTGCTGGTTTCTCACAGCCCTAGGGCTTCAGGGGTGCACTAAAAATTCCTGCTTCTAAACCAACCCCCCTTTTTTTTTTTTTATAATTAAGGAACCAGAGATTCAAAGTATTTGAAGTACCTTGTACAAGTTCATAGCAGCAGTTTGTGGCAGAATAGGAAACAGAAGTCCCTTAACTGCCACTCTACTGCTCTTTCCAGATTAAATTAATTCTATTTACATAGCAAAATGAGTATGAGGTTCAAGGGTCTCCCAAAGTGACATTTAGGATAGAGAGAGACTGTTGCCTCGCATGATAAGACAAGACTTCATTATGATTCAGTAAGTCGGTGTTAAGTAATTCAGAATCAATGCTAAGTCTTTTATTTTATTCTATCTTTTTTTTTTTCCATTTTGATATTGAACTACTAGAAATGACAGCTACCAGACCATCTAACTTCTTGATCCTAGACAAGGGGGGTGGTGAGAGAAATTCTCAGTGATGACACTGGCTAGTCAGGCACTTTCCTTCTGTAGAAATCAAAGTTGGATATATTATCTCCCCAGTTTAAAAAGAAAAAAAAAAAAGAAAGAAAGAAAGACTTTTCTTTTATATCATAGATTATAAGAAAAAACAAAATGAGCCCTGGCTGGTGGCTCAGTGGATAAGTGCTGGCCTGTAAACCCAAAGGTCACTGGTTCAATTCCCAGTCAGGGCACATAACCAGGTTGCAAGCCAGGTCTCCAGTCAGGTCTGTAGCTGGAGGCAGGTGAAAGGCAACCAGACATTGGTGCTTCTCTCCTTTTCTTCCTCCCTTCCTGCCCTTCCTCCCTTGCTGCCATTCTCTCTAAAAATCATGAATAAAATTTAAAAAAAAGGAAAGAAAAAAACAAAATGACTAGATTCTTTGGCTAGTCCAACATGTTATGTTTTAATTACAAGATTAAGCAATTTTATATGGGTGTGTGTGTGTGTGTGTATATATATATATATATATATATATATATATATATATATATATAAATTATATTTTAGTTTAGAGGTTAAGCAGTTTTAAAACTATTTTATATACTATAGTTTTTAATATATAGTTTTATATACACTATATATAATTATATATAGAGAGAGATACACATATGAAGAAGGACTTAATTAAAATAATCAAATATACAGGTGTTGTAAATCATCCTCCTTGACAAGAGGAACTAAATGAATGGAACTACAGTAAAGGAAAAAAAGTGTTTGCCTATGTAGACCTTTGCTACTGGCCATCATTAAATCAAATATTGTAGCTTAAACAATTTAAAAGAAATTTGGATAATTTAAAGAGCCTTACATTATATCATGACAAAATATTTGCTTAAAGGAGTAATAGAAATATTTACTGCTCATTGCAATCAAATGAATTAATAACTTTGAGAGTAAAGAAATTTTTAGCTAGAAACCAAAATAACAAAGTATAGTCTACAAATATAAAGCTCAGCTTGAGCCAAATCAGTACTGATAAATCATAATTTCAGACTTCACATAAGGCTTTTAAAGATTAACAAGGCCATTGCTTTTGGAAGTTATGAATATTCTTGGCTATTAATAGCATAGAAATCATCTCGGCTTCTTTCCTACAGTGCAGACAATTGGAGACAGTTCAAAATTCTTTCTTTCTAATTATACCACATCTGAATCTCACCTCCCAGATCTAAGTGTCTGCCTTAAAACACAGCCCAGAAAGATGATGTAGATTAATTTTCTAAACAGATCACAATCCCCCAGCCTCTTTCAAAATGAGTGCTATTGTGTATTACGATTTTCACGTGATGTCACTGACTTCATCAATCATCCTAGAAGGCAGACAAAACACAGTAAGAGCCTGGCCAAGGTGAGCATCTTAGAGAAATATGCCATAACTTACAGACAGTAGTAACCAAAATAGAAACTTCTGAGGAAAATTCATTGAAAACATTTCTACTTTAAGGCAGACCCTAAACAAGTCTTTAATTTGTAAGTCCTACCATTTCAAGTATCTCTTCATGCAGTGCGCCTGTATACACTCACACATACCCTAAAGCCACTGGTACAAAAGAATCAGTAACAACTTACTTGCTGAACAAAATAAAAACATTTTTTTAATTGCAAAGTTGCCTATATTTCACATCTCAAATTATTTCGAAGTGATCTTACAAATTGTTCCTATACTTTGAATGAATTTGCTTCCAAGTAAAAAAAAAATTAAAACAGTATTATCTCTAGTGGAAGTTATTTTGCCATAAGGGAGCTAAGAATTGAGGCATTCTCTAAGTCAAGTATGCCAAATAATAACCTTTATTTTAGGAAGCAGCCCTATAGGAATCGGTGTATATTGAATTCTGTTTAGCAGAGCAAACAAGGGTACTTCAGGCTTAGCCTGAAACTCAGTCTCTGAAAAGAAAACTCTGTCGTGGTGGGGTGAGAAGGGAGATATGATGTCTAACCACTTTATACCTGGCTGGTTTCTGAAAAACATAATGAGTTGGAAAAACATAATATACAAAAAGAGTATTTATGTGTTTTCCTCCTTCATCAGATACACAGTATTTTTTCTCCCATGTCACAAAAACTGTAACCACAATTTACAAGTATATGCACAATCAAATTGCTA
Organism: Noctilio leporinus; assembly: GCA_004026585.1. Lineage (NCBI taxonomy): Eukaryota > Metazoa > Chordata > Mammalia > Chiroptera > Noctilionidae > Noctilio > Noctilio leporinus. Next base: position 150,869 of record PVIW01003313.1, read on the forward strand.
TTGATTTAGCAATGCATTTCTTTGATGTCCCTTGCCTTAACCTCATTTATAAAGCTGTTTTGCATTATTTCAAACTGTCAATGATTTGTGACTCATGAATATTCAAATCTAATTTGCACTTACCTTTTTGGTATGCATGCTTACTTGCAATATGTCTCTATATTTGACCTTTTGTTTTATGTTTATTTGTGGATTGTTTTATTAAAACAATGCTCCTTTAAAAGCATGGTAAGTTTATTTAAAAAAAAAAAGACAGAAGTTGTTGATGACTGACTCTTCTTGATCTCTGTATACTACCTTTCTGTTTTGCTACTTAGCAAGTTTAGTCATTCTGCGAATGTTTTCGCTGGATGCTATCAATTTCAGTAAGATGGGTTTAGTTGTGCTGGGGTATGTGTCTCTAGGAAAGAGTCAACAATTTTTAGATGAACTTGAGCCCTACAGAAAAAAAATGGAGAAAGAAAGGATTATATCTGGTGGAAAAACAAAAAGTTTGTGCAGAATTGAGCCCTTCATGTCAGTGTGGATCAACTTTTCCACTTACATTGTGGAATGCAAGAAATGAAACCTAATACTCTCAAGCACTGAAAAACCCTTTTAGATGTCTTTCAGATGATGATAGCTAAAAGAGACACCCAGGACTTTGTGGATTGCAGGCATGTCACTAAGTGATTGAAGGTCCAAAACAGAAGAGCAGGGAGCCACCTGCCTACAGAATGGGCAGAATTTCTTCTTGTAAAACCTGTTCGGGGACAAATAGAAAGTGTCATATGAAAAAAAAAAAAAAGGTGGGGGTGGGGGGATAAAGAACATCTCTTTTGAAATTGATTTCTGGATTCAACTGAGATTCCTAAGAACATCCAACCAATTACATGTCCTACTTTGCCAAAAAGAAAAAGAAAACATTTTCAAATATTTATGTTTTCATGCCAGCAGCTAAAATAGAAAGACAGTTAATAACATTTACAATGCAAAAACTGTGTATTTCCTTAATTTGTCTCATGTTTAATTTCTAAACTACTTCTTAAAGCAATAACAAAAAATCATTGGTCACCTATTGCTTTCCATCACACATAAAGTTGTCCCCCAATCCACTAAATGATTATACACAAAAGATGAATGCAGATCTCAGGGCATACTATCTAGCCAACAACATAGTTTTCTTTTCACAAATTGATTATTGTTCCTTAATTGTACATATTCCCCCAGGTTATAGGATCCCCTTATAAAAGCTACCAAATTGGCCCCTGGCTGGTGGCACAGTGGATAGGCGCTGGTCTGGGAACCCAAAGGTTGCTGGTTTGATTCCTAGCCAGGGCTCAATTGTATTTCAAACTGAGAAAACATTGTCTTCTCAGAATCTGCTCCATGCCTTCCTATTTTGTATCAGTAACTCAGTTAAAGTGTCTGTTCTTCTCTCCAAGATTGGGCTCATCCTCTGAGTATTCTTCTGGGTATTTCAAAACTCCTGGTTAAGCCTTCCACAAATGAGGTATGAGGGGAAGTTTGCTGGGACCTTCTTAGACTATTATTATTATTATTATTATTATTATTATTATTATTTTGGCATATATCTTCTACCAACACTATGCAAAGAAAGAGACACAGGCTGTCTTTCTCTGTTGCTGTGGAAAGATAGAGGCTCAGAGCTGCTGAGTCCCTCTGGCTACCAACCTACAGATAAAACATGATGTACATAAAAGGGCAGAGCCCAGAACATTGAAGGGAAAGAGAGATGGAGCCTGTCCCACCACTTGCCGTGGTATAGCTTTATTCCCTCATAGCTTAAGCCGGTCACAGTTGGATTTTCTGTTACTTGCAGCCAAACATGTCCTAAGCAACTCAAAGAGGAAACCCAGCACCATGTACTTTACATATTAAATCATAACAGAACACTTATTTTCAGGGCAGAGTGGTCCAGTGCCCAAGTTTATGCAAATATATAAACCTGTAATTAATCCATCCCACACTTCCTAAGACAATGTCCCAGCCACATCTCCACAATGTGTCTACCTTTCTGAGAATAGGAGGAAAAATGCAGAAAGAATCCTCCAAGATTTGTTCAGTCTCAACAACCAGCAAAGCCCACGAAGTGCTGTTTTCCTTTTGAAAGGACAGAATTCAATTGCAAGGGCGCTACCTCTAGTTTGTTACTGTAACCTCATCTTGGATGAACAGGTTGCCATATGCATCTAATCCAATGGCATTAGTGAAAATTATTTTATGATTTGTTATGTGGTTTTATGTTCCTATTCTAGCTGACCAATTTAACCTGGCCTATGTAACCTAAAAATAAGTTGATGCTTTTAAGCTTCATTTGCATGTATATCAGAAGGATAAATCCAGTTTGCTTGAGCTCCTAGAAACCTAGATTGTGACTTTATCAAGGTGAGTAATTCCCAACTAAAAAGCAAACAGTAAACATTTTCTGGCACCAAATCAGCTCAATCTTTCTGTACCCTGCACTTACCACTGCATCTGCCCCAAGCTATCCATGCTTGAATCTTATCAGGAACTCTCAGGATTATAGTTCCAGTGCCCCTTTGTATAAGCAGGGAGAGGGAGACCAGGTAATTCTCTGCTACCCTAGGTTATGCACAACTGCAGATCTGGAGACATCTTCAGATATTATCTGAAGAGCCAGGCACAGAAAACACCAGACGCAGATCACAGTGCTGGAAGCAAGTTGACACCACTCTGGCTCCCATATAAAGTAGTTCTTAAAAGATGGGTGAGTGAATATACTACTCATTTTAACCTATAAGGTGTCCTTTGTTGCTTAATTTATCTCCAAGAAAATCTAAGTACCTCATACCTCAGGTTTAGGGAAAAGTGCTACTTTATAAAAATAAAAATAAATAAATAAAAATACTTTAAAAATAGTTTAAGTTGTAAAAAGCTATATCTTGCTATAGATTTCTGAATAGCATGTAAGAAAATGCCTTTTCTTGTGTTTTGGAGAACTAGAAGTATAATATATATGTATATTATATAAAACATTTTATTTACTTATTTTTAGAGAGAGGAGAAGAAGGGGTTAGAAAAAGAGTGAGAGAAACATCAATGTGTGGTTGCTTCTCACATGCCCCCAACTGGGGACCTAGCTGGCAACCCAGGCATGTGTCCTAGCTGGGAATTGAACCAGTGACCCTTTGGTTCAAAGGCTGGTGCTCAATCCACTGAGCCATACCAGCCAGGGCAAGGTTATACATATATGTATATATATATATATTTACACACACACACACATATACATATATATGCTTGATAATTCTCTTTAAGGAAACAGACTACAATAAAACTAGTTATTGGCTAAGTTCCATCAACTTTTTTAAATTCTCTTTGATTCTTTCTCCTAGTCTTCTGTTATCCTTTCTGCAGGTTATTTCTTCAAACCCTTCATTTTCCTGGTTTGTAGTTTGCTCAAGTCTTGCTTCTGCATATGAATCCTTCCATAAATTGTATCAAAAGTATCATGGGAGATATTTTTCTTCTTCTTTGGCTTGAGGGCTTTGGGCATTTTTATGGATAACTAATAAAGGTCATCTGATGCCAGGTATGTCCTCCTCAGAACCAGATCCAGTGAAGGTCCCATCTCTTCTAATTTAATCCATGGTGTTCTGCCACCAGATTTTTTCAACAGCAGCCAATAAGAAGACTTTTTAGCCTTCTGTAGTCTTCTGTTACATCAAAATCATTATCAGCAAATATTAACTTGGGTTTTTTTTCCCTCCAGGCATTTACTATTCTTAATATCTTTCAGAGAGACAAACTTCTCAATACCTAATTCAATCATATCCAGCACATGGTAGTCATACATACGACCTATTACTAGATTGTTTGGCCGCTTCTTATTAAACATAAATAAAAAACAATCTGACTTCTTTGAAAAGAATTCCAATGATGTCTGATTCTCAAATGGTCTTGTTATGTTTTTCCACATCTCTAAGTACTTGTGTCACTGTGGAGTTTGCATTTCCCCCTTTAATAAGCATGGCATTTTTAATATTTTCACTGAGTTTTGGTTCTCTCTTCCCAAACAATCTCTTGGCCCTTTTCATTTTGGGTTTTACAACCCAGTCCAAAGTGTCTATTGCTACCATAGTACCTATACATACATTTTTAAAGTGTAGTTTTATTACTGATCTTCTTACTTGGGGACTTGGTAAACTAACTTTGGTGGCCTTTGTGGCTGTCATCTTGCCACCAGGCACATGGAGTCTGCATCACAGCCATGGAGTGAGAGGATCCTTTTGTCAATCCAGCAAATATCAATCCTAGAAAAAACAATGGAGATGCTTTGGCTAAATACAAACATATGATATTCTTAGAGAGGTATTTTTCAAATCTAGATTAAGAATACATCAGTAAATTAACTCAGGCTCTTACCTTAATTTACTGTGGTATCTTAAAAAATACTTTTCAATCTCTTCATTTTCATGACTATAGAATTAAAATAATTATATTGATAGTATATTTCTAAATGCTGTTGCAAGAACTAATGACCATAAAACACACACTTTCATAAATTCCTATTTTATTATCTTACATATATGTGTGAATTTTATACATCAGTGTGACAAAGTAATCACACAACAACAACACACACACAGCATACAAAAAATCTGCTATTTGGAAATCAAGTGACTCAAAGTAAAAATGATGTTCTCATACTGGGTAGATATCTCTAGTTTAATAGTTTCTGTTTAATTCAAAGTTGAAATAGGATTCTTAAGTGAATTCATTACATTTTTTTTAAAGAAAATTTCAAGACCAGTTGCAAATGAATCATATGTGAAGTTCAGCAAGAATTTCTGTCCCTGGCCAGATAGCTCAGTTGGTTAGAGCACTACCTCAATATGCTGAGATTGCAGGTCTTGACCTCTAGTCAGGGCACATAGAAGAAGCAACCAAAGAATGCATAAAGAAGTGGAACAACAAATTGATGTCTATCTCTCTCTCCTTTATCCTTTCCCTCTAAAATGAATAAATTTAAGAAAATTTTAAGGATCCCTGAGATTAGTGATCAACAGGAAAGCAACAGGAGGGGCTAGAATCCAAACACCCTTTCTATGATGCCTTCTCTAGTCAATTGGGCCATCTAAGCATTCCACTTAAGAAAAAGCACAACAGAATCCTATTAGCCATAAAATATTGGTAATAAAAAAGTGAACATATACATATAAAACAGACGCTGAAATATAGTATGAAAAGACTAATATACCTCATTTATGCAATAAATTTTAAAATTTAATGATATGTATACATTCACATAAAATCGTAACTTACCAAACCTGACTTAAAAAGAAGTAGTAGAGACCTGGCTGGTATGACTCAGTGGATTGAGTGCTGACCTTCTGATGTAAAGGTTGCCGGTTAGATTCCCAGTAGGTACATACCTGGGTTGCAGGCCAGGTCCCCAGTTGGGAATGTGAGAGAGGCAATGGATTGCTGTTTTTCTCATCACACATCATGTTTCTCTCCCCTCTCTTTCTCCCTTCCTTCCCTTCTCTTGAAAAATAACTAAATAAATAAACTCTTTAAAATAAAGAAGTAGTAGATTTGAGTGTCATATAATGATTATTAAAGAAATTTAATCAGTTATTAAGAGTAGTCCTTTAGCCCTGGCTGGTGGCTCAGGGGATTGGTGCTGGCCTGCAAAACCCAAGGGTCACTGGTTTGATTACCAGTCAGGGCATATGACCAGGTTGCAAGCCAGGTCTCTGGCCAGGTCTCGTAGCTGGGGGCAGGTGGAGGGCAACCATGTACTGATGTTTCTCTCCCTTTTTTCCTCCCTCCCTACCCTTCTCTCTAAAAATAATGAATAAAATCTTTAAAAAAAAAAGAATTATCCTTTAAAAATAAATGAATAATATTTTATAGTAAACCCAAGTGTTTAAGAAATAGGTAGATCATTTCAATCATATATCAATTTAAATAGAGAATAAAAAATGGGGAAACCTTCCCTAATTCTAATTCATTATATACAAAACTTTGTATATAAACTTTGACAATGGTGTTTGGGTATTTTCTTATTGATGATTTTGGTTTTTATTTACCTACTCACATTGTCAAGTTGTCTTTAATGAGTATGTATTACTTTTAAAACAAAACACTTTAAAGATACATTTCTTAATATTTTTAACTGGGTGGAAGTTCAAATATATAAAATCTAACTAACAAATTGGCAGAAAATGATCAAGAAACCAGAAGTCACAATATGGGTCATAATAAAGAAAGAATAGTTGTTTTAATAGAGTATAAAGGTATGGTAGGTACATGAAAGAGAGGGAAAAAACTACATTTGAAATCATGACAGTAATTTTAAGTTCCAAATATAGCTATAATTGTGGATGGCTAAAATGCAGACACTTATATACATACACACACACACACACACACACACACACACAATGTGAATAGATATTAATTTTGCCATGGGATGGTCAGAAAAAAAAAATAGAGTGAACTGAATGAGGATGATCTAGGTCAGTGGACAAGAGTAACTTGAATGACAATAAGCCAGAGTTATGTAATGTTTTAGTTTGGAGCTCAAAAAAGACACAAGTAATGATCAGCATTACCATGGTAAAGTAAACTGTACTTAGGCATCATATTTATCAACTACAATTGAGATGCAAATGACCAGCTTTGTGATGAATAGGTAGAAATAACCTGTTTAATCTGTGTTGTATTTATTAGTATGTCCAATTGTATATAAATGCATCCTGGGTTCTGAAATAAATGGCCCTACTTTCTTCTCCATGCATAGATCCAAACTCATTTTTCACAGTATGTTTACATCACAAATAAACCTGGTCTAACTCATATAAATGAGACCTAACTGGTAAAGTACATTTAAGCAATTTTTTTTGAAGATAACATTTTCCAAGGACTCTGTGGAAAATATCATCTTTTACATGTACCTTTTTTTTTTCCTGTCATACACTCTAGACACCAAAAGAAACATTATTTAAATTTTTCTAAGTTTCCATATATACCTCAGTCAACTGGTCACAGTAAAGTGTAATATAATAATACATGTGTGCTTCATTTTATTGCTAATATTTATATCAGTAAGAGCTAAATATTAATAAACTGATGCCATTAACTTGAAAGGATCTGGAAAGCTAAAATGTAATAGGACTGATGGAGACTTCTCTGCTAAGACTCAGTTCTGACCCACAGAAGCCTCTTCTCTCAATGCTTCCCATCCCACTCAATCTCTTCAAGACAGCAAGAGTAACCTAGGTCTATTTCTACCTTTGTTTACATGAAAATCTGTTCATACACCTATCTCTGTCTCACTCTGTGAACCCACTGAAACAGAGAATACATTTAATTAATATGTGAGCAGCTGAAAGAGTTCCTGGAGAGATTACAAACTTGACGAACACCTGTTTGAATGACTGAATGAAAGTAGGAGTTAATGATTTCCATGACATTGTTAGTGTTATCAAGTTGCAGAATGTCGGTGGGCAGGAATTTGGTGTTCGGGTTCTGTGTGAGTTCACAGGATGGTAGCATATTGTAAAGGATTACAAAGTTAATATTTAATCTGCATTGCTAATCCAAAAATCAGTTTTCATTTGAAAATTAATTCTGGTATGCCCTGTATGTCTTAGAAACATCACGATGCCTCCTGGTAAAACTTCCAATTATGTGTTCATAAATTTGTTTTTCACCTGTCAAGCATGCATTGCTTCTCCTTTAACATACCTGTTCTATTCTTAGTGAAACCACTGGCTTCCAAATCACAACAGCCTGTTTCAGCGATAATTCAGCAGAGACAAGTCCAGTGCTACATGGGAAGATGCTTATCTCCTGCACCTCTGCCTCTAACTCATGTAACTCTTTTTCCAACATTTACGACAAAAGACTCTCCCTCCGCCTCCATGTGTTTTGCTCAACAAGCTGCTGTGAAAACAGGGAGACCTGCTAGTCCAGGGACTTGGTCACACAGCTGTTACGATCTTCAGTTAATTAGACTTTGAATTCATACCTTACCCACCAGGCCTCCATTTCCTCTTATCTAAAAGGAGGAGGTTGCAGCAGATCACAACTACTTAAGAAATAACTAAAAGCTGTTTAGTAAGCTTTTCCTGTATGTAAAGCAAAACAAAACTGTGCTTTGTACTTTGTATACCTGATCTCACTTAATTTTAATCCTCCAAACAAGTTTACAAGGTGTGTTGGCCAGGGCCCAGCAGAAAATTTGAGAATATGAGTTTCTTCATAAAGAAACTACATTTAAAAGATGTGAGTGGGGCGCTAGGGAACCCCAAGGGACAGCATGGTGCCCCAATGCTAGTAATGGAGAAGGAAGTGGTTACCTGAACCCAGAGAAAGCTCTGTGAAGAGGGCTGCTCAAGATGAGGCTGGGGGGCAGCTGTCCACAGAGACCCTGTGATCAATACCCAGAGCTCACTCTCTTCATTCTGGGAAAACCCAACAGAGAGCAAGGACCAAGGGAGCACTCTGAAACCATCCATATCAGCACCAGAACCACAGAGCCGGATGAGCATAAGTGAAGAGTGGGCTGGAGGAGTCAATAGAAGATACCCAGTAACATGAAGTATAGTTGTCCTGATTTTATACATGAGATTACTGAAGTTCAAAGAAGTGAACTGGTTTACTTAAGATTACAAAATGGGACAGGACCAGGCTTCAGCCCCTTTTTGTCAGACCAGAGTCCCTTTTTGTCCTCCTGGGGTTAGGAACAGCCTCAGAAGTGACCCAATTGAAAGTTCTCCCCTAGCTTTAAAAATGTCTTTCCATTTAAGGCATGAGCCTTGCCAAGACCTCAATAACCTTTGAAAAGCTAGTGTGGGCCCTGTGGTCCTTCTTCCTGTTCCCACACTTACTTTATATCCTGACACATAATTTTGGTTTATAACTCAGTGAGACACTGGAAAGGACAAAGTCGTTAGACAGTCACAGGAAGAGAATAGCATTGTTTAAATCGTTGTTCTATTACAATTGTCCCAATTCCCCCTGCCCTGCATTGTTCTCCCCTACCCCACCCAGCACCTCCCCCCACTCCCACAGTAAATCCTATCTTATTGTCCATGTCCATGGGTCCTTTATACATGTTCCTTGACTATACCCTTTTCCTTCTTTCCTCCTCCTCACTCCCCTCTGGTCATTGTCAATCTGTTCCTTGTTTCCATGCTTCTGGTTCTATTTTGCTTGTTTGTTTGTTCTGTTCATTAGGTTCCTCTTTCAGGTGCGATCATATAGTATTTGTCTTTCTCTGACTGGCTTATTTTACTTAGCATAATATTCTCCAGTTCCATCCATGTTGTTGCAAAAGGTAGAGTTCCTTTTTTTCTGCTGTGTAGTATTCCATTGTGTAAATGTATCACAGTTTTTTGATCTGCTCATCCACTGATGGGCATTTAGGCTGTTTCCAGCACTTGGCTATTATAAATAGAGCTACTATGAGTAATGAGGTGCCTAGGTTCTTCTGAATTGCTATTTCAGGATTCTTGGGGTATAATCCCAGCAGTGAGATCACTGGAATCTTGTTCTAAAATACTTTCTAAATTAAGCACAATTAAAAGATTTTTCTTTCCCAAAGAGTAAACTAGTGTTTAGTATGGAGAACAAAGAAGTGACTAAATTGATGGCTGTATTTTTCTAGGTCATGTGCTAGAATTAGAACACAGCCCAAGACTATGCTAAAGGTGTTCCAGTAGACTGTGGGAGAAGTGAGCAGAATATGAGATGTTTCCCTGAAGTGAAACTAAACACTAGTATTAAATGTATTCTTTAAAATCCCCAGGAAAGCCCTTAAGATAAGAAAAGGAAAGGAAATTCTCATAGAGTGGGTAGTCAAATATAGTTAATTATTCCTTGCGCAAGAATTAAATTTGCTTAAGAAGGAAGACTATAGTATTTATCTGAGGTCAAGGGGCCCATCCCCAATCTGTCTGCTCCTCTGTCAAATAGAGATAAAAAGTGATACTCAGGACTCCTAATAATAGAGAACTCTTCCCCATACGAGCACTTCCGGACCTGCAAATTGTGGTCCCAGAAAATCTGCAACTCAGTTGTTGGGAATGTGAAACAAATCTTTTACAAGCAAGACTATTATAAATTGTAGCTCAGTAGTGGACCTGCCCTCAATGCCCATTTAAATCCAGAATCTAATTCAAGTAGACTTGCACATGTACTTCCTGGTATAAAGCAAGAAAAGAAGTGACAATACTGGGAACTTGGCCCAACCCCATCCTAAGTCAGGTCCTGAACCTGGCCAGTTCCCACTGCCTATTATAACTCTAGAACCTTCAGGATCCAGGCAAAAATGGAACATCCTGTTTCAGGCCGGCAGGAGTGGTGACTGGGTCAGCCACCTCTGTCACTAACAAGACTTGAAAGGGCTGTGTGGGCGAACAGTGAGTGCTTGGGCCAGATACGCCTCACCTTGAATTCAAACCCCTCAACCCCACCCTTTTCTTTTTTACATCAGAATAGATCAGATTCATCCTTTATTCCACCTTTTAAGGTAAAATAGTTACATTTTTGTTTTGATTGACAGACTTCCCAATTTTAGCAGAATGTCTGCCCATGAATAAGGAGGAGCAATGAGTTAAGAAAAGGGCTTTTTAATTACTTTTTCAAAGGCCATCCATCAACATGAACCTGAGAGAACACTCTCAGGAGAAAAGATTGAGTTTGGGGCTTGTTTTTAACTAGCTGGTTCATCATATGAAATCTCAAAAAAAAAAAAAAAACAAAACAAAACCTAGGTATACCCTTTTCCAAGAAAAGCTAGTTTCCTAAGCAGCTGGTAGATAGTTTGATACTTACTCATCAGCAGCTTGTGGAATAAGGGGAAAGAAATTCTAGGGCCTATGGAGAACCAGCTAAGAGGTTCCTCTCAAAAAAGTCCTCTGTGTGTACAAGTCAGCTTCCACTTCATGAGAGATTGGAAGGTGCATTGGGCTCATCCTTAGGTCCTCCAACCGTAAAGAAATGATGAACTTACCTTCCATTCATTTCCAAAATTGCTTTGACTTAGTCATTTTCCTGACAGGGGGAGTGAAAATAGGGGCAAAGTGGCATCTAATAAACCTCCCTTTTACGATAATTGGGTGTTGTGGAGGGGAGATGAAGGAGAAGAAAGGTAAGAAGAGGGGGAAAGCAATAGAAGGAAGGGAAAAGAAAAAGGGGAGGGAGGGAGGAAGGGGGAGAGAGAGGGAGAAACTTTGCCAGTTAACTTCATATCCACATGTATCCACATGAATCCACCCACTCTGAGCTTCTGTTGTGCTTTGTTTATGCGAAGTTAGCCGGGCTGAGACAGAGTGAAAGAGCTGTGAGATTCACGCTGAAGAAGGCAAAAATAATTTTTAAAATGTAAATGAAATCAAAGCGCGCGCGCGCGCGCACACACACACACACACACACGCACGCACGCACGCACACTCTTTTGGGTCGGGCAATCCCTGCCTGCAGGCTTTGAAATGAAAACACGCTCAGGACGGGAGGGTGGGGGGCCCAGCAGCCATGGGGAGCGTCGTCGATGACCGAGGGAGCTCTGGTGAATATCAGGCTCGGATTAGTGACAACTCAGAAGTCAGGCAGGCGGTAGGGGGGAGGGAAGTTTGCCGAGGTCTCTGAACTCCACGGAAGAGAGAACAGCTTCCCTGGCGCCGGGCGGAGCTGGGCGTACCCTAGTAAGACCTCTGTCCCAGCCGGAGCGAGCCCCGCCGCGCTGACACCCCGCCTAGAAATGGAGTTTGTCAGCGATCATAAAATGGGAATTGATTATTCCAGCCACCATTGATTAGGGAAGAATGCTTACTGCAGCAGCGGGGGAAAGGTTAAGAGGAAATTGACCTTCTTCCTAGGTGACATAAAGTCATTAGGTAAATGAGATATTCACACAGGAGTTTTAAAAGGTCATGCTCAATTTTTATTTGTAGCCCGAAGAGTCAACCTGAAGCTTCGGCTTAGGGCAAGGGCCCCGCTCTTCTGAACGAGTGGACAGGAAAGGAACGCTCCCGCCTGCCTGGGCTGGGGCGACGGTGGGGAGTCGTGACTGTCTTGGGAGGGTCGCACTGCAATTGGCGGGGATCTTGGGACGCCCGAGCTTTGTACCTCCTGCCTGATCCTTGTCCATTTCTCTGTAAACGTGCACGCCTGTGTCCTGGTGGGAGTCTGCGATTTGCGCCCGCCGGGATCTCCTCGGTTCCACTAGCCCGCCAGCAAAGGGGTGTCGGGCAGAGGCAGGCAATTAAAACCCCTTACCTGACTGAAGCCGGCCACGTTTCACAGAGTGAAAGCGATTTTTTTTTTCCTTTTTTTGAGAGAGAGAGAGATTTATGCACATATTTATCCTCTAATTATAGGAATTAATCCTCTTATGACTAAAAGGTAACGTCGAAGGACGTTCCTTTGATGTGGAAAAGCATCATTTGTGACTCATATTCAGACTGATTAAGGAATAATTGTTGTTAAACGCTTTACAAGAGGAGTGTTTAATTGAGGGGCATTCGTAATTTTACGGCTTAGCACAAAATTAAACGTAATTAAAAACTCAGAAATTCCAACTGATTTTTCCAATTATTTTTATTGTCTGAGCTAATTGTTACACAAGGGTATCACTTCTCCCCAAAGGGATTAAACAGAAAAAAAAAGCTACTATACCTTTTCCCAAATAGTCGCTCAGAGGATTCGGAACTTTCTCCACGTACAGGCCAGGTAAGGGACCTTCCTCACTTCCCCTGGCTGGGTCCCCGCCCCGGACCGCACCCCCCCCCCCCAACTGTAATTAAATGTTGCAGCCACTCTCCCTCTTTCTCTGAGTTCCTGCAACACCTTGGGTTGTGAGAATGTGATGGCAGTTCTCTTCTGCAGATCATTACGGCAAAACTGGAAGTATATGTAGAAGGTTAATGAATTTCTTGAAGTAACACTTGTCATACGCGGTGTAGAGTTTTTAAAAAAACTAGGTAAACACAGCTCTCTGGGGGCAATCCCTGGATGCCTCCTCCACAGAGTGTGTGGCAAGAAAGAGGTAACATGCAAACACGAACTGGGAGATGTTTATAAACGTGCAAACAAAGACATACAGATGCACGCAGGAAACTTTACTTTTGCTGCCTTTTTTTTTTTTTTTTTTTAAGGCAAGGGTGAGTGTGAACAATCTTTTCAATTGGATTCTGGATATCTTTTATTTTCTAATGCTGGGATTGAAGGCATAAAGTCAAGCTACCATTGTATGTGTAGCTTCCTCTAATGTCCAAAAAGATTTATTTAAATACATTAAAAGGTTTATAAAAAGTGCTTCAGTGTTATGGAAATGACACTCGTCCAGAAGTGGCCCCGTCTTTCCCATCAGACTTGAAGGAAATCCTAGGGGGTGGGGGAAGAAAACAAAATTCAGCAGAATGTGAATTTATAAATTTCAATTAGTCTAGACAGAGTGTGAAGCAATGGAATGTTTATTTCAATAAGTGTCTTTCATTTTTCAGTGATTTCCTAAAATGTAGAGTTCAGTGGATTCAAATTTTCTATCAGGCATTTCCACCACCACCACCACTAACACCACCCCCCATAAAATAAAGGATCATCTCTGATCGGACATTCCTGGTGAAAAGGGGTTGAATTAAACTGGTCAATTCTGCTTCCAACAGCTTTCTTTAGATTGAGTTCAACGCTTTTAAAAATAAAACCTTTCATGTATATGTATTATTTCTTTTTCTCCTACCATGGCTTTTAAGGAAAAAGAAAGGAAAAGTAATTATATTTCCAAATTCATTTTCCCTGGAAGATTTCAAGCTTCCAGGTAATTTGATGATGGGCCCTGACACATGTGAGAAGATCCGTGCAACTGCCTGGATTGCAGGAGTGCCAAGGAGGCGCAGTCAAGTCCGGTTTTTCTGTTTCTCTACCTATATGGTTTATATTGAGCTGAGATGTGGATATTTAAACCTGAAGCTTTTTGAGAGCTACAATACTATTTGGGGGAAAAGATTGGACTAGGCAGAGCTGAGGAGAAGGGAGGAACGTTCCCTTTGAAAGTTACAAACAGTGAAAAAGACCTGTAATCCGATGTGGAAAATTGAGTAATAGAGGCAGTGCACACTTTAGCTTAGGCGGAGATTGCTGAATCCTTTGAAGAAACTGATAGGGATTTTCCAGAGCTGGGAGGAAAGAGAGAAATGGGGCGGGGGTAGGAGAATCCTAGGGTGGGCATTTTATGTAAATGAGTAAATTTGAAGTGTAGTACAAATCCAGAATAGTAAAACTGACAGTTCTGACAGTATTGACAACATAAATATATGTTTGAACACTGCACTTTGAGACACTTAACCGATGAGGCAATAAAAAAAAAATTCGACTGCAATATTTCAAATAATCGACATTGATGTTTTGATACATCATTTTTATACTTCGAATCGATCTATCACTTTAGGGTTGGTCAGTTGAAAGTAAAAATGGGCTGCAATTATTTGCATCTTGGCTAATGATGACCCAGTAACAGTTCTCAATTAATTACACCTGAAATGGGTTTTCCTCCTTCCGTGTAGGGGTGGTGATAACATTCTTGAGGAACAGAACCACTGATTGTGTCGCCCTTTGTCCTTCTCCTTTCTATTCTATTTTTTGAGACTGGGGGTAGTAGGGGAGATTTCAGAATTAGGAAGGGGTCTTTGTCTGGTGACCACAGATATTACAAGGCTGAAGTCCCTTCACTCCTCAAGTAGTCACTGACTGTGTCAGTATCTGGGATATGACCCTCACTTTTATTTTGCAAGATCAAAACTAATTTTTAAAATGTGCAAAAATAAAGTTGCATGAGTCTAATTCTCCTCTGGGCCTCCTGCTCCACATCCTTTTCTCTGCTTCAAGAACTAGATGGAAGAAATGTGCTCAAAGGGAGAGCTGGAGAGTTCTCTGAGGCTCAATATGGTGTGTGTGTGTGTGAGAGAGAGAGAGAGACAGGGAGAGAGACAGAGACAGAGAGACAGAGACAGAGACAGAGACAGAGACAGAGAAACACCCAGTGAAGTTAAATTTCTCCTTTGCCACATCCCTGGTGACTGTTCCCCACATATCCTTGCGGGTTTATGGGCTAGGTTGTTTTTTGTTTTTGCTGTTTTTTTAATTCTGTTTTTGTTTGTTTGTTTTTTGGTTTTTGGGTTTTCTTTTTAAGGCACAAATAAGAAGACAAATCTGTGCTAGAAAAGAGTGTGGATGCTAGTGAGCACTGCATCCTCTCGCCAGTGCTCTGTAGTTCCTGACTATTGCTTTCCCCTCTTTGCCTTGTGGGTTTTCTTCAGTTTTCTTCCCTACCTCCATCCCCCTCCCCCTGCCAATTTGATGTGTTTGTAGTGGTTGGGATGGGAAAGGGAGAGAGAATAAAGCTAGTTCATGTTTTAAAAGAAAAAGGTATTTAGGATAGGCACAGGACAAAAACTCGAGCAGTCCACTGTGATGTACAGATCCTGCGGGTGGGACCCGAGGGGGCGTGGGGAAGGCAGGTGCGCCCACTTTGGCTCTCTCCAGAAGGTCTGGCGCCCCGCAATAGTGTTCCCACCCCTGTGTAGCCCTGACTCTTCCTCAAACTCGCACTGAGACTTGGCCTCTGGACCTAAAACTAAGCTGGGCTCCACAAGCCGGGATTCCCTATTCTGGTTTCGTTCCTCCAAACTTCACAAACACAGTTTTAAGCCCAGCGGAGACGGATACTGAAGCGACTTGTTCATATACATTATGGTGTTAATCAAAGGCAATAGATGTAAGGGACTCACGCTGGGTGAAGGTGGGAGCCCTAAGAGTATCACCTAGTTTCCCGGGTATCAGCCTGTGACTTGGCTGTTCCAAGCCATTGGCGCTGGAAGTGAGGGTAAAACTAGAAAAGAATTAGCAAGGGGAAGGGGAAAGGGGGACGGGATCAAGACAGCGGAAGAGACAGGAGAAAGAAGGAGAGGGGAAAAGAGTAAGCAAGAAAGGGAGGAAGGAAGACAGCCCGGGAAAGAGCCAGAGACTTCGAGAGCTAGCGCACGTCGCGTTTGGAGCCCCGCCAGATAGCGCTAGAGGGCTATTTATTGAAATACTTGCCTTCTGCGAGATGGTGAAGCAGCTAAAATTGGAAGAAATAAGAAACAAGAGCGAGTAAAAGCAAAGAAAGTGCGATGATTCTATTCTGCCTTGTTTAGGAAAATAAATTGTGGGGTTTTCCATTGCTATTTATTCGGAATGGGAACTACGTGGTAGACAGCCTAAGTGGAGAAAGGACCAAAAAACGAACTAACGAACAAAGGTCCCCGTCCCTCTCTTTACGTATTAGGTAGAGAAGCAAGTAAAGCTAACAGGTAAGGAAGTGGAATTCTTCCTAGTACAACTTTCTGAGCTGCTGGTTACGCTGGAGGGAAGGTCAAAAACAGTTCACAAGGATGAGCTAGGTTTCTAGAGAAGGGATGTTTTTAAGTAGATGGCTGCAAGGGGGTGAAGAGAGAGAGAGGCAAACATGTTATTGGAAACGCCAAATAAAATATATATCAAAAATTCCAACTGTCAGCCAGCAAGTTTGGAACAGAAGAGAGCCCCTCTGCCTTTGTCCCAGCGATGCTGGGCTCAGGGCTATTTCTGCAGAGTGGCAATCAAGCTCTTTGAATAACAATTCATAAATACTCTACAAAATTTGGAATAAAAAAAAAAGCTAGACAACAAAAATTCACTGCACTCAGAACCCCCAAAACAGGGAAGCAGATTAAGAGAGAAAACCTAGTGACAGAAGTGGAATACAAATAGAGAGAAAGAATAATATATGTTGATCCTTTTTACTTCCCCAGGTCAGTAATGCAAGAATGAAAACTTTCAAATAATACTTTATTTTAAAGTATTGATTGGGTTTTATTCTAAATCCTCTAGCACCTCACACCCCTAGCTTCTCATTTTAAATTGCACTTGCCTTTTACCTGATGGAATTTTTTGAATCAAAGTAATAATACCTTTCTTCCAAACCAGCAAACAGAATCTCCACAAATAAAAAAAATTAACCTTATAGAGTCCTCCAAAATCTGCTTAATCCAAAATACTTCATTTCAAAACATTAACTGAAGTTACAAATAAGATTAAGGTTAGATTTATTTGGTCCTCTAGCAAGGCATCAATTGTTCTAATTGTTGTTGGAAGCTGACAAAATTGATTTAAATCCAGAAATTTTAATACACAGATCAACTAACACTTCAGACCTCACACTTCTGAGGAATTTGGCGTTATCTGTGCCAAGGACCTACAACTTTCTGGGTGGGGAGGGGGAGATGAAAAGAGACAGGCACACAGGCTTAAGGAAAGTGGACAAATTCATCTAAAAATAGAGTCTAGGTTCATGAAATTCATTTCAAATGAAATATTCTCCATAAAGCCAATGCCTTTTAAATTAAGTAAATATGGTGGGATTCAATTACTTTTTAAAAATCTTGACTGTTATCTATAATAGCATTCCACGTTGAGACAAAAAAGAAAAGGGAAAATAGAAAAGAAGCAGTTCTCAAAGATCTTGGGGGTGCTTCAATAAGAAAGAGGTAATTAAAAACAGACTCTTAAATTCGAGAGGCCCGATTCTCCCTCCCACTCACCCCTACCCGATCAAGGTCCCTCCCTTTCACCTTTTTTTTTTTTTTTTTTTTTTAATGCAGTGCCCCCACCCCCACTCCAGAGCTAAGTAGCCGGTTTGAGATTCTGAAGAAATAGGTTTC
The DNA here is from genome assembly GCA_004026585.1 of Noctilio leporinus. Lineage (NCBI taxonomy): Eukaryota > Metazoa > Chordata > Mammalia > Chiroptera > Noctilionidae > Noctilio > Noctilio leporinus. The sequence continues at coordinate 168,586 of PVIW01003313.1, forward strand.
AGCATCCATATTTGTTCTGGGGCACTTGTAAAATGCGATTTGTAGACGGTCTTTAGCCTTCTGATTGTCTTTGAATTGTTTTTACTGAAACAGATCTTTTGCAGTTAATGAGTCCCCACGCAGCTGGACAGCTCCTCTTGGATACTGAGAACTCTAACCCCAAAATGACCCCAATTTGACACCGAAAGATGAAATTTTACCGCCTGTTAAAACCATTTCCAGCCTGGGCAAAAGGAGCTGACTGTTGACGGAGGTGTGTGCCGCCTCCTGCGACCCCCATCTCACGCCTATCTCCCAGGCCTGCCCCACCTACTTTTCCTTTGCCCCAAATGTTGGAAAGCAGATGAGCATCGCAGCCTGGGTGAGGTTGCGGATGCTGAGAACCAAGTATCAGGCTAGAAATCAGAAAGTGCTTGCACCCTGCGACGGGGCAATCGCTTCTATCTGGCTGCTATATTGACAGTGGGGGGAGACCAGGAGTTCTCAAATGTTTTTCAGCTCTCCGTATAAAACATCAGCAAGCTGGTGATTAAAAGTAACAGTCCTTGGAATTAATCAGATTGGCCAAGAACCGACACCCTGAATCACCTCCAACTTGATCTTGTGTGTAATTCACCGCACTGGGATGCTATTTGTGGGATGCTATTTGAAACTAAGTTTCAAAAATAACATGCAACTAGGTAAGTGAAATCTATTTAAATTGCAAGATTTTCGGGGTTCTCCCTTTTAAGGCAATTGGTGAATTTTTAAATGCCATAGATTTCCTCCAGTAGGGTGTTACTTTTAACACTCTCACACTTCTTAACTAACGTCCTCCGAGTTAAAAACTTTTTTTTTTTATTTTATTTCTTTAACAGTATCCTAACGTGTCCTTTCTCTCTCTCCTGCATCAAGTCAGGCTGTCCCTGTTGTTTGCTTTAATGCAGTCAATAAAATAAAAAAGAATTTACAGAATATGAGAGAGGGAGGGGGTGGGGGAAGGAGCTCCCAGGCTGAAAAACGCCTTCTGCATTGCCCAAAGAATGAAAACCCATGAAAATAGATTTTAAACATTTTTTTCTTTTGTACAGCCCCGAGATTATCAAGGAATAATCAGTCCATTCTTGGCTTAACAACTCTTTGAAAACATGGAAATAATCAATCGGTCTAAGTTTTTACTCTGATGCAGATACATATTTAAAAAAAAAAAAAAAACTTGTGCAGTTTTTCTAAATAGAGGTTGTAGGAATCCTAACTTCACTTTGACGAAAAAAATCAGTGGTAAAAGAGGCAGAAGGTAGCAAGGGCTGAATCTATAAACTGCGATGCAGAGGTTCAGTTCCTTCACAAAAGAAGCATTTATTAAGGAAATTTAGTTTCTTTTTTAAAAAATAGAATTAAACAACGATAATCCCATTGGCGACAATAAATACGCAAGGTTGAAAAACAATTAGAAGAGTAAAAAACTGAGAAAACTGAGCATAAACTTTGCAGCTAGCGGCGCTGCAAAAGGAAGCTTGGATCCACCAATATCAAGACCACTCTGCAAAGTCAAAAAACGCTCCACAGCGAGATCAGATTGTTTTCTTCCCCCTCTCATCCTTCCCGCCCCGGTTAAACTGAATTCGCGTAACTGTCGCTTGAAATAAAACCCTGGAAGCCAACTTTTTCTTTTCCTTTGCGTCTTCTTTTCTTTGTTACTCACCTCTTCTTATATGTCGAGGAGAAACTCAATAACAAATAAGAAGGATGCTTTTAATCTTGGAGTTTCTTCTAGAGAAAAAAGAGAGAGAGAAGAAGTGGAGGGGGAAGAACCCCCCAGCCTGCAGGTTTCATACCCGTAAGCTCTTGCAGGCTTGAAGCCGGACACAAATGTAGCTGAAAACCTGGGATAATTCTCCTTCCCAAGGCTCCGCGTGCCCGGCCGTCCCTTTTCAGGCAACGCTGGTAAATACCTCGCGGTTCCAGAACTCGCACCACCCTCACTTCTGCCAGGCCTTCCGCACTATCTTTATAAGTGAGGGCCGATTTCCCGCAGACATCATTGTTATGATGGCTCATTTAATCAAACTGTTTAATTGCTCCGGTAATCACTATCGTCATCACAGGTGCTCAATCATTCATCAGTTTTGGAGGGCTTTATTGACCTCCGGAGTTCACTCCCCAGCCCTATTAAAATGGGGCCAAATTTCTCCGACACCTCTCGGAGTCTGCAGGCTGAGATTTAAGCCCAGTTGAGTGTAGCCAGAAAGAAACTTACAGTGATGCAGAGAAGATGGAAAGGGGGCAAAAATAAATAATAGCCCACCCGCCGCACGTGCGCGCGCGCGCGCGCGCACACACACACACACTTTATTCTCACTGCACCTTTCATCCCCACCCCCAAGAAGTCAGGTCAAAGTCGCGCAGTGGATAGGCTACTTTCTACTCTGGAGAATGGGTTCAAAGTTGGAGAGGGAAGAGACTGTTGAGGAAGACTGTTTTCGATTCTCTGGGAGGGGGGCCTTAAACGCAGGCGAGAGCGAGGAGTTGGGAAGACGGCTTGCTGGGAGCGCCAAGCCGGGGTGCTGCGCCGCTGGTAGCGGTAGGGCTGGCGGTGTCTGCACAGTTGCGCGCGCGGGGTGACCGTAGCTCCGCCCCCATCTCCGGCTCCGGGTGATTGACGCAGGGCCGCCTGGAAACCTAAGGCGCGGAGGTGCAGCTCCTGCTGGGTGCAACTGCGGCCAGCGATTGGGCGAGACACTGGCCCGAACTACTTTTTACACAAATGATTTGGGATAGTTATCTTGCCTTCCCTGCACTCGCCTCCTTTTCCTTTTTGGAAAAGTTCATTCCGGGTCGACCCTACCTTCCCGATCGCGCGAAACTGCCCAGTGTAATTAACACAGCCATTAGCCCTCATCACCCCGCCGAAGCCTCTGTGCCCCCGGTAACCACAACAAAGCTGGGCGGGGAGTGTCGGCCAATCCTCCTCGCTTGACAGCCTCTCTCCCTCTCTTTCTCCCCTGCTCCCCAGCTCTAAGTGAGATCCAGTTTAAAGGAGCGCGCTCGACCGCATGCATACATGCACACACACACACACACACACACACGCACGCACACACACACACCCTTGGCGAAATCAAACATCAAACACCTAAACGACTCCTTCCCCATTTCCACCCGCCCGATTCCGCCGAGGCCCCCAGACTCTTCAGGGTGGCCCTTGTCCGCAACGCTGGGAGAAAGTGCTCTCTGAGTTAAGCCCGTTTCTTCTTGTCCTGGAAAAAATGAATGCTGACAAAGGTCCTGGATCTGCACAGGGAAGAAAGTACCACTTAAAAGAAAAGGAAAAAAAAACAAAAAACAAAAAACACCTCAAGCCCGGCGGAGGTAGAGTCTGCAGAGCCTGTTGCCCTTGGATATTAGCAGAAAGCCTTCGGGCCGCGGTACTCGGCTGGCAGAAGAGTAGGGACCCACGGAATTAAAAGGAACAAAAGCAAGAGCGCCATGCCCAACGTCCCCAACACGTCCCCGTTAGGCATGATGAGCCCGGAGCCATGGGAAAATAAAGTAGAAGTAAGTTTCTCTTTTAAAAAATTAAAAGATCTGAGGCTGTACCGTACTTTCCCTGTGGTTTTCTGCAGTTTTCCTCTCTGTGCTCTCCCTGTCCTCTTCATATTCTCTCTTTCGCTCTCTCTCCCTCTTTCCTCTCACGCGCGCGCACGCGTGCGCGCGTACATAAACACACACACACACACTCTCTCTCTCTCTCTCTCTCTCTCTCTCTCTCTCTTCCCTTCCCCTCCCTTCCCACCCTCAGCCTTCTTCGCCGAAGAGCAGGCTTGCTGATTTGCTCGGGTTTGCTTGGCTCCTGCCTCCCCTCCCCCCTGCCGCCCCCCCAGCCTGGGCAGTCCGACCGCACTCGCAGCATATCAGAGGCTCGGCGCGGCGCGCTCCTCCTCGCTCCCGCTCCCCACTCCCGGGATGTGTCTCCGCCGTACGACGGGCTATGGCCACCACGACTTCCGGGTTCCGTCATTTCGTTCTCCCGCCGCCGACCCGCGCCGCCAAACTGAGGCTCTTCTATAAGCCAGGCAGCAGCCAACCTGCCAACACCTACTGACACTCACTCATCTCCCAGAGAGAGAAAGAGAGCGTGAGAGAGCGAGCGCGAGCGAACGAGCACGAGTGAGAGCGAGCGAGCGAGAAAGAGAGAGAGGGAGAGACAAAATACCTACCAGGAAAGGGGGGGAAGAAAGTCCAATTTTTGCAAACTATTCTTTTTTTTTTTCTTGATTCCCCCACCCCTGCTTTCTTTGACCGATACTTTAAAGAGAGAGGAGCATATTATAGATACGGCGGGGGCAAAGCTAAGAGAGGGGGGAGGGGGAGGAAAATTCAAGAAGCAGAAACCCCTCGCGGAGTTTTACTGGAAGAAAAAAAACGGGTCTGAAAGATTACTCCTCTTCATCATCATCAACCATCATTCATTCACTACCTTGACATTCCGGGCTTTGATTGACAGCTGGAGTGGCAAAAAGCCATGAAACACGACAGTTCGGTTACATGTGGGCTGCTGACGGGCCGCTCGTAACCTTCAGTTCGGGGGCTTGACAATTTTTTTTTTCTTCTTTTCCTTTTTTTTTTTTTTTTCCAACTGAGGGGAAGAGAAGAGAAAGAGGGGGAAAGGAGGACCGAAGAGGAGGAGGAGGGGAGGGGGAGGAGGAGGAGGTGGAGGAGGAGGAAGATCAGGAGGAGGAGAAAGAAGAGGAAAAAAAGAGAAAAAGAAGAAATATCACAGAAAAAAAAAACTCTTCGTTGTCTTGCCTGGGCTTTTTTTTTTTTTTTTTTTTTTTTTT